>JAULBP010066389.1:0-35798 GCA_032355345.1 Lepetodrilus pustulosus
CCCCCCCCCCCCCCCCCCCCCCCCCCCCCCCCCCCCCCCCCCCCCCCCCCCCCCCCCCCCAACAACAACAAATAGGAAATGGTGATGATTCATAGATAATAATGGGTTAGCCATGAACAAAACTGGGTGATGATCCCCAGCACGTAATGGGTTAACCATGAACTAGAGTAGCATCAGTGTAGTCTGTAGCAGTCCGGCCTGGGAAGTGTGCAGGTGAAGCAGTAGACTGTGATTGTATCAATACACAGTCTGTTTCCTGCATCTAAGTGCACTGGTGTATGAAGACAGATTTATCAGTGTCTCCGTTGGCTGGGCTAAGAGAATCACATATGAAATGGAGAGTGCATTGAAACATATCAGCATGGCGCTGGCCGAGGGTTGGAAACATCAGGTGCTGCTTGGGAAGTACTGCAGAAGGAATTGCTTAAGAGTACAGCAGAGATAAATGTAGATAGAAATCTATTAGGAAGCATATTTATACCAGACTGTCTCATTGTACGGGAAGGACAATTTGCCAGTGTTCCATACTATATCATAAAAGTTTTTTTTAAATAATGATAATCACTATTAACATTTTGTCTGTGTGAATCTTAGTACTTCTTTCAAGATGATGTCACTGATAGGATACCTGCAACACCTGTAGGTCATGGTGTTGCAGGAAATGAATTGCATAATGTGTAATGACTGCATTTGAAAGGTAGATCATATGGCCATTGATGCCATGTTCCAAGTCAGATTCAAACTCAGAACCATTGGCGCTCATAAAGGAGATGACTACCGAGTAGCACTTCAGTACAGGATGTTCATAGATTAAGTTAATTCAATAAAAAGCAAGCCTAATTTGCACAACAACAAAAATGGAATACAATCACATTCACTGCTTGTCTGCTAGATTTTAAAATCTTAGCAATAACCCAGTTGCACTGAAAATACCAATAAGTTCACCACTTCAAACAAACTTAAACTTAATCGATGAAATGCATGATCCAAAAAGATCCTAAAAGCTATAAATCAAAAACATCCACACCAATTCTCCCAACACTTGGGCCAATAATATAGTTGTTTTTATAAAACAAATTGCCATTACAAGATGAGGTATTTATAAATTAACCTTGAACAACCCAAAGCAAATTTAGCCCACAAGCTGTGCATTAAGCAGAAAGAATATGGAAACAGAAATCTTCAAACAGCTAAAAATAGAAGTACCCATGTAGACAAAAATAGAAGTGTTCAAGTAGATAGCAACAAGTGCTGGAACACATAAATTGAAATGTAAAAGTTTAGGAAAGTGAGATCTGTTCAAGTAGATTTTGATATAGAAGGCTAAAAATACATTAATAAAAATAAAAATGTTCAAGCATAAAGAAATAGAAATGTTCAAGGATTTAGAAAAAACGTTTTCAAGTATTCAGAAATATATAAGTGTTCAGGGATACAGAAATAGAAATGTTCAAATATACAGAAACATAATTGTTCGAATAGATAGAAAAAGAAATGTTCAACCATACATAAAAATTAACATTCAAGTACAGTGCACCCTCGATATAAGGCTGTTCGATACAGAGCGGATTCGGATATAAGGCTGGGTCAGATGTGGATCCCATTTTTATTCTTTTGTTATTTACCAATACTTTTATATAAGGCTGGTACTATAAGGCTGGGGGTATGTCATGGACCCCAAATTCAGCGTTATATCGAGGGGACACTGATATAGATAAGTGTTCAACTGTACAGAAATAGAAGTTTTCGGAAACATAAGTGTCAAAGTAGACAGAGTAAACACTGCGAATGTCAGCTGATGCAGTGCAATAATTAAAGCCATATTGGTGCTGAATGGGATGTGGACGCCACACACACTGCAGAAATCAATACACTACAGCTCCTCGTGAAGAGATAGGAGCCAACCACTGTCTAGGTGTTAATACCAGGAAACTGCTGGATGGTCATCCATGTCCAAGAAGCTAATTGATGATGCAGTAAAGTGCATTAACCCATCATCTGTCACTGCATGGTTGTATATATGTCAAAGTGTTCAATGTAAGTGTCCTTTCTCTGGAGATTCTTGAAATACCGTTATTTCATTAAAATGCTTTTTTTGTTTCTCTTCTCACTTCTTCACCCAGCACTGGCTTCCGTGGGATATATTGCTTGTTTGACATCGACCAGTACTACTGATTGCTTCAATACAGCCAGCTGATCCATCACCAAGACATTAAGTAGTAATGCAAAAACTGGCATGCTCTCATGAGGTTCTTGGCGTAGATTGAAATTTCCCTTTACAGGCATTTTTACAGATTTTTTAGTCCGATACATGAAATACATATTGCAAGATATGAATAATTTCACCGCCTTTCTTTTAAAATTAAATATATCAACACCTGCTGCTTGCTAAAAACAAACCAATATAATACAATTTCTCGATCAAGCATGAAAGAAAAAATCACTTGCTCGTCATTGATAACTAGTAGATATTCACACACTCAAAATAAGCATGAAATATAGCAAAATTATTTGATACGATGATGAAATTAAAGAATTTGGAATAGAATAATTTTCTATATTGTTGTCTCAGTGAATTGCATCTTTGCATATTGTAATTCATGGTCAAACGTTTCTCCACCACCCTGGGTGTACATCAGAAGCCAATAGCTCTGGATGGCATCATCAGACAATGCCACAGCACATGAGCACAGATGGCAACTGCCAAGTCATAATGATTACTATCAAACCATTTCAGCCCCATCTACAACCTGTCAAGACTAATTAAACCAAGCACCAGGGGTGTGCCTAAAGATATGTTTGAAGAAGTGAAACTGTTCATTTAGAAACAATTATCTTCGCCAAACCACTATGCCTTGGCCGGGTCTGCGCTTAAGCAATTTCCCTATAAATGGTAGGGCCGACTGATTTGAATCAGAGGGAATGTTTACTCTACTAAGCATGCACCTTCATCAAACACATGCACCAGACCCTTTCAGACACTCCTAGGTAGTGGGACCGACTCAGACCATGCCAGATTAGATGGGATTAAATAACGTTTAATGCAGTTCTTTAATATGACAGTGTTTGTTGGACACAGTATCTGAAATCTAATCAAGCAGTGTTTGGTTGGGTTCTCTGTGACACCAATGCAGAAAGGGGCGTCGCTTCCGACACCAGAGTCAACACACTATAGCAGGGCCATTCTCTGGGGCATAATCCTGTAGACACACGCTCTTCGTGCAGACAACTTAACATGGAAACTTGCTTCCTCGCCAGATTAATGAATTGAGAAACTTGGTGAACGTTGTCAGCTAGTTTCAAGCTAAATGGATACAAAGATATTGGGTTTGCAACAATAAAAAGACATTGCACATGTCAGTAACCACTGCTGAGAAAAAAACAGTAAAAGCCGAAATATTTTGGTCCCCAAATCCAAACTTAATGAGAAGACTGTTACTTTCTGGTCTGTATGTCAACACGAGTCAACATCTGAAACGATGCCTTAATTACCATGACAACCAGGCAGTTCCAGTTAATAACAATGAAGCAATTTGTTCAGAAGACACTGTACAATAAATTGAATTTGAAATTGCATATTTCAACCTGAAGACAAATTCTCCAGAAGACATAAATATCCATGGACCAGCATGATCTCAACCTTGGCCTCAGCAGGAGTAGATTTCCTAGCCATGTGGCAGAAGGTTAGTCCATCTGTACCAAGCCCACTGCAAACACCTACACAGTCCCTTCATACATGCAGCATCCAGAATATCAGACTAGCACCATGTCTACCCAATCACACATTCCCTTTGATGTTCATCTCAGCCCATGCCATCTGATTATTTGTGAAACACTAAACAGTTTATTTCTACCAACATGTCTGCTATAGATAACCACTTCTTCAGCTACTTGAAGTCCACCCAATAGTTATTAACTCTTGCTGTTACACAGCCAGGGTTAACCATCACATTCTCATTTATAATCAATTCTGACTCAGTATTGTCACCCATGTCACATTAACACTTATAAACGCTTTTCCAGGTATCCCAGGTGCTGTTAATTAATCCTCCTTATACCAACAAAGAATTTCTGCGAAATGACAACAATGACTGCAAAGCCTGTGTAGATACGGTTCCTTTCACTGTGAATGTCATTGCATCATGCATTTCAGCCAACCACAACATGATTTGCATTACTTCCTTCTTTCCTTAAAGTCCTTTTTGTGTCGAGATAAGATACTAGTCCTGTAAATCTAGAATGTAAGGTTACCATGAACTTTTCCACACTGCTAGACCTAATAGACATCAAAGTGAAATAATTATTCAGCATGTGCTTCACTGTCCCAAGATTATGAAATGTTTTCAGTGCGATTTCATGCTCAAACTCAAATCTTGTATTGAGATTTGTAACAACATTTTGAGTTGAGCATAAAATTATGTTCAAAAAGGTTTCTTAAACTTGCAGGTCTGGGGTGGTATCCCATAAACAGCTTAGTTTATAAAATTGACTTAAATCAGCAAAACACTAACTTTGCGACACATTTTGACTACATTCTCTATATTGGTTTAGTCTATAGTTTTAGACATAGATTCGATTAAGTTTGTTTAAACCAAATACAGAAGACTTAGTCAAAATATGTTAAAAAGTAAGGTTATTGTTGCTGACTTAAGACAATTGAAAAACTAAGCAGTTTATAGGATCCCGCCCCTTGTGTGGTATGCCCTGAACATTAATCTTATCCATGATGGACAAATTTGCTTGTATGTACCTAGAGTAGTCAGTCATCATCCTGGCTTCTTCTGTATCAGTCATGGCTCATGTGTCTTACTGTAATGAATGCTTGTTGCAGGTTCTTCTACTCTCAAATATTGTAGACATGGTGCAAAATACACTCAACATGGACAAAACTATATCACTTTAATTTGAATCAGTTACGTATTATACAAATGTTTTCTATATTTGAAATAATGTATATTCTGTTCCATCCATTACAATAGCAAAAATAACAATAATAATAATGAAAACAATGACAAACATTTAAAAGCAATTATAATAGAAATAGATAGATAGAAATATAGATAGATGTTTTATTTAATTTTTCTTTTGTAATGGGGTTTAGGGTCGCTTTCTAGAATCTTTCACTAATATCACGACTTATCAGTTTATAGCAGGAGGAAACCCACAATATCCGTAGCACTAAATGTTGCAGTAAACCTGCAAGCACCGGCTGCTACTGACAGTCCAAGGATAACTGTATTGCCACTCTACAGAGTGTATTCTAACAATATCACATCAAAAAGGTAACTTCTGCGAACATTGATGCCAGGATTTGAACTCTGGACCACCCAGATGATAGATATATAGATAATAGGTAGATAGACCAAATAAAAAAATATATTTAAAATTTAAAAATAAAAATAACTAACTAACAGAAAGACCCATGTTAGTTATTTAGGTAAAGAGATCATGAACATAGACAGGTGCTGGAGACATGGGAGTAAGCATCATTCTGCACTTGGGCAGACAGAACACACGTGCTTGGTGGGTGTTTTTGCTTCTACAGCATCCATCTGAACAAAAAGTATGTTTGTCAATCTCCTGCAGATGCTCAGCCTTGGCTTCCTTTACTCTCAAATACAGCAGTCTGTTGTATTCCATGCATATAGTCTTTCTCTCGTTACCAATACTGGCATTGTGTGAAGAGCTCACCGAATTGTGCAAACATTTAGGCCCTTAATTACATTTTCAATTATCAACAAAAGCAGTACTGGTGTTCAGGGGGGAAGGATTTCCTGTGACATCAGTTCGGATTGAATATTGCTTGCAAAAACTTATAGACCAATGCACAGTTTTATCCCTTGGTGGAAATTGATACATTTCCTTCAAGTTCAAAGTAGGTCTGAAACATTTGGAAATACGGAAGATGTCCCCAAAGAATAGGACTTCTCAATTTGTAGACACAGTTTGTAAAGCCAGAGCTGATAATAGCTTCCTTTCCACACACCTCTGTTCTCTCCTAAGTGACACATATTAACCTAGGCTAGGACTGGCACTAGGAACTCATACCCAGACCGTCATAATTGCCATCAACAGATCGTCCCTAAACACATTTAAAACGGTCTCAAATTTTCTTCCCAGAATTTCAGTTCATTTTGGAAGTCTCCCACTGACTT
Source organism: Lepetodrilus pustulosus (assembly GCA_032355345.1). Taxonomy (NCBI): domain Eukaryota; kingdom Metazoa; phylum Mollusca; class Gastropoda; order Lepetellida; family Lepetodrilidae; genus Lepetodrilus; species Lepetodrilus pustulosus. The sequence goes on from JAULBP010066389.1 coordinate 6,156, forward strand.
CACCTCTCTCCTTGGAGCCCGAGACTACAATGGTGTTTATGTCACTGCCTCATGAGCAATTATTCCAGTTTCCCAGAGGCCTATTCACCAATACCAAGATGGCCGCTACTGCGTGTAAAACATTCAGCCAAAGGATCGGCAACAAAAACAGGACCAAACGAAAGCAGGTGCCCGTAGGCGATATAACAGAGAATGCTGAACTAAATTTATCTCAATACTGATCAATATTGTCCATAAACAGACTTGTCCAGCTCAAGAAAAGCAAATGTCACAATGGGACAAGCTTGTAATAGCTATATGTATATTGGCAATACTGCAAAGCATTCTCAATTTGGAAACATAAATCCATAAACCACAAAAACGGCTATGCTATGTTCATAAAGGCATAAATTACTGCATCTTGTTTAGGTTCCACTCGACAAGCCAGAACTAGATTGTTAAGTACCTCTCAGTTCTGTGATCAATTGAGTAAACCACTTACAATGAAGTGAAACAGACTCCAATCTCAACCAAAACAGCATTATGAAAAAGGAACCATAAATATATGTTTAACAATAATTACTTTTGCCCCAGTTGCCATGCAATAAAATATACAACATACAACAGTGATTATTTGTACAATTAATATAATTTTTGTGCACTCCAGCTGGTGTGTATGACTTGGAATATTAGCAACATTTTGTTAGCAATCAAGGAATAGGCTAGTCTCTGTGTAGTAGCTACACAACCAAGGTCCTAGTCAAGCACTAAGTTCAAGGATGTATAGTAAGACCCCGCCAGTTGAAGGAACATGATTAGCAATCAAGGAATAGGCTAGTCTCCATGTAGAAGCTACACAACCAAGGTCCAAGTCAAGCACTAAGTTCAAGGTATCTATAGTATGACCCCTCCAGTTGAAGGAACATGATTAGCAATCAAGGAATAGGCTACACAACCAAGGTCTTAGTCAAGCACTAAGTTCAAGGATCTATAGCAGGACCCCGTCAGTTGAAGGAACATGGTTAGCATCTCAATTTCTGTGCCCCAAGACTGGTTAATTCCATAGCAACGCTCTCTACACCATATTCCTACATCCAAGCTGAATCAACCTTAATAAAAGGTGAACAAGAAAATGAAAATGAATGTTCATAAATGACAACCAGAGTTGGAAAAAAATGGATTTGTCATAATATTGACTTTAAACTATTACTATGTTTAAAGTTACTGAATGAGAAAAAATAAAAATAATAACGCAATTTGTCAAAAAGCTAGTTTGGGCGAAATTTCAATATTGAACTAAATTGGTCAATAAAAGCAGCTACATGCACCTTAGAAACATATCTTTTGAAAAACATAAACAATTAAGATTTACTGGTGATAGAAAAGTCACAATTCAATTACACACATATGGAATTAATAATAAATGTTAAAAAGATAATTTTTAATATTTGTTAGGTGTCTTGTAACCATAATCTATAATAAAACTGTAGCAAAATATCACAATAGGAATGATTCTTGAGGAGATTCTTCAAGAAGCTTTTGATCTATTGTTCACAATGTCAGCATTCTTTAAGCTGAGATGATTGGGGAACATGCACAGCTTAGTATAATTCCCCATTGGGCTTAATATCTGTGACCCATTTAGTAAACCCAATATAACAAAATCATGCGGCAGAAAATAGGGCAAATACTCAATTATTTATAACATGTTTAAGATAAAACTGGACTATAGCAAGTTGTATAGCAAGAATGTGTTTCCTAGCAACAAGAATGTCCAGGTTTTCTGGCATCATTCTTAAATTCTATGTTGATACACTTTCTGGGTGTTGATAGCAATGAATGGGCAATAGTAGTATACATATAACAAATATACATTAACCCTCTTCATGCTGAAGGCAACCAGAGATGCCTTAAAAGGCTCTGTGTGTGCCCAATCCAGCAGGGGAGTATTAAAGGTGCACGAACAATTGAATTTTTACACCTTGTTGCAAGAGATTTGAATCGGTGTTGTTACTGTTTTCTAGTCCTGACTGTTTAACATTGCTACAATGTGGTCCACTTAATATTCAATCTAATCTCAGTCTGAATCCAACATCTCCCTAATCTTGAAATCAATCCACAGGAATGACAGTTCAAGAACATTACATCTCTAAACCTGTGGACTCAATAAAATATTGAGAGGAAAAAATCTGTCTTGACATAATCCGAAGGAACTCTCGTCTGTTCTTATGTCTTCCTTCAGCATAATGACGTACGTGCATAAAGAGTTTTTATATTGTAATAGTGTCCGTATTTAGCTTCAGCCCATCAGATTTGCAAGCATGTCTAACAGCGCCTACATCTTGGGTTTGCAATGACTCTTTACTAGCATAGCACATATTGTTGCCAAGGGGGAAATGATTAAGCCATGCTTTATAAGACAGTAATTGTATGAATAGTAATGTAATAATCAATAAAAATATGCTATAACACAGACCACATATGCTATAACACAGACCACCTACTTTCCAGTATAAATTACCTGTCTGCACTGTAATGTAATTCTGCAACCAAGATGAGGATAATTTAGCAGCCAACAGGAAACTTGAAAAGCCCCAATAGCTAGAGACATGATAGTTGGCAATACTATCCGTCCCAAGGTAGTGGGATTGTGGTCTTACTATCACTGTTTCTGTGAGAGTGCTCACTGCTCACTGTGCAGCTATTGCATCTTGCAGACGTGGGAGTGCACATGATTCTAATGGGAAACCATAGTGAGCGACGTCAAATTGTCAATTACAAATGTTTTAGATCAGGTATAATTTCGGAACGTTTTAAGAAGTGGAGTGCTGAAATGCCATCAGAATAAATAACTAATTTAGCCATCTGCATATTTTAAGAAGGCATTTAGATATTCACCCCCACACTGAGACGTTAGGTAAGTGGTTTCGTTTGTAAATGCCTCTGTTCACCCAGCAGAGAATGGGTACCTGGTAGGATGACATGGTCATGTGAATGCTAACCTTGTAGTGCTGGAAACGACAGCATGGGCTACTCCCCAGGGAGTTGAGGAGCACTAAGTGTAGACTGATCCATTGACCAAAACTAATAAAGTTTTCATCGATAGCCTTTCTTGCATGAAACCTAGGTGTTGCTTTTTTGGCCTTCCCGCTAGATTGGATACAAGGTCGCTAATATTGTGGCATCTCAGGTGGCCTCCAGCCAGAATGAGGTTAAACAAGAAATCACAGGGAAGTAGTATTTCTCTTACTAGCATATGTCTAGACTGACTGGTTGTCTACTGTACTGATAAAAAGCCAAAGATACGCCAAAGTTGCTAAGCCTCCAATAACAGGAATTATCACTGGGAAGATGAACACAAACAGATGTTCTCTTCATGTGATAGTATTGCAAACTATATATATATTTACAAGTAAGAAGGCAAGGTCTATAAGAACATCAGAAGAATATCGTTACATTGTTTTGCATTAACTAAAATACAAAACATGGGCTACTTCTGTAACTCATTTCACAGACGTACTTTATACTTTGAGAATTGTTCTTGAAATAAAGGAAGTAGATGAACAATGAAACAAACAGACACACTAATGTGATAAACATACTGAATAAAATAGATAAAAGGCCTGCAGATACATTGTGAGAAAGGTTTCTATCAAGTTTGGAACTCTAAGGAATGACGTGCAATGTTTTTTCAATGCATCTACAAGTTCGTGATGAATACCTGGACCCTAGAGAGGTTGGGAAATTATTTCTTAATAAAATTATGTGAAGCTAAATCATACTGGTCCTTAATTAATTTTGTTGAATATAGATGGGGAATAAAAACAATCAGTTCCATAACCTCGGGTTGACACTGTGTGTTCCATGAAGATGTATACTCTGTGTCACCACAAACTGAATGATTGCTGGTCAAAGCATTAATTATATGGTGAATAGTGACTGTTCCCTCTCTGGTAATGGTGCACTGTGTGACATGTCCTTTGACCCCGAACCCACGGAACTGACACGGAGTCTGACATTGGCGCCCGACATGGAAGCCAGGGATGTCATGAGCTTACAACTACACCGACACAGCCAAGGTAATTTACTAATGCTCCAATGGGTGTAAGTACAAACACAGGCCGGAGAGAGTTTCCAATCATTGGGCATCAAGATGGCAATCATTGGGCATCAAGATGACAATCATTCCAGGGCAGGTCTTCACTGACAACAGCCAAGAGCCAGGCTAGTAAACACTCCCGGGACCAAATTGGCACTGGGTGACGTTTTCTACACCTACGATCAAAGTCCATGACGAATTTATTGATGAAATGCTGTGGACATGTTGGGATGTGGTAGTGACAGATGTGAACTGTGTGTCCACCAGACCACTTGATTACTTGACTAATGGACTTGACCATTTGTAATTAATGCCATGAAACATGGCAACTTTGAGAGACGCAGTCTACTAAAATTTAAGGGGTTACAGTATGTTTATAACTCTCAATCATAACTACTGTAATAAAGATGTACAATCTGTCTTTCGCTTAAACTGGTATCAAATGGCAGGGCAGGGCTGCACATCAATGTCAACGTGGAAGCCCATACAAGCGTTGTAATGAGATGGTGACTGCTTCAAACAAGTGCAATGCTATCATAAGCTTGGTTTCCTTGTACTGTGGCAATTCAACACCTACTTATTCATACAAAATGCTGGTCTGGACAGCATGGTGCTCACTGAGCAGAACTATGCTATAGATGGAATATTTCCAAGGCCGGATGTCACACTCATATTAAACCACAGATGGATTATTGATGTAACAGTAGATCTATCAGCCATGAAAATAGTATCCTATTATAAAATATACTTCACGTTGATAGCTGGTATCACACTAGATGTATTTCTATAATCTTGCAATCCTTGCAACGTATCTACACTAATTTAATACAGTACCTCACAGCTGCCATATCAAGGTTATACTAGTATCAATAAGCCTCCTTCTTATCTTGGTGGAGCAGTATATCCTTCCTGGTGTCTGCAAGTGTGGTTACACAACACAGGGATTCATTATGACAGCGGAAAAAAATCAAATGCAAACAACAAATCATATAATTGGATATCATAAAGTTTGCTCCTTTCGCGGATATATCAGAATATTTGGTTTGCTTCCAATATTGATCTTTTTTCAGACAATTATACCGAAGATGTATGACTGCTTTGTTGAGAAGATTGACAAGTGTCTGCTTATTGATGAGCACATAGAAATGTTCTATTTGACATCTGGAAACGTCTTGACAGATTACAGAGCACTTGCCTATTGTGACGAAGTAATTGCTGCAGTTAGTGGACAGATTATACATATTTAATCACTGCATCACATGTCTTGTTCATCTTTAAGACAATGATCAAATGATTAATATTTTCCTTAATAACTGACATAACAATTACATAATTGTAGCCGGGTGTGATACATGATGCTCCTACTGGTCTCGGCCAGCGGGGTTACCCCTTTGGCTCAGTCGGTGTAGCGTTGGACTCACAATCCAGAAACTCAGGCTCGAATCCCAGGATCGGCATGATTCTGTTTCATAATCATGTACGTTTTCCTGCCAGTCTTTACCTACTTCTCTCTGAATTATAGTTCCTAACAAATACCTTGATAGTAATGTTCATCAAAATCATGCATTGTAAGACCTTTTTGCAGCAGTGATGTCATTAAATCTAACACTGATAATTAGTCAACAATCTAAAACCATCATGCAATGCTCAAACAAAACATATATAAACCATTATGATTTGCAATGGTGTGTAAACTATTGTTCCAAAGCCAGAACGCACGCAAAATTCTCCTTAACTTTAACAGCAAATGAAGAAAAACTAGAAGCAAAATATAATTTGTTTTAAGAAAAATAGAAATAGCAATTATCGCACTGGTATTTGGTATTGTCTTTGTTTTATTCAGAGCTTATGCACTAATTATCATGGCTGTCAGCTGTTATGGCAGGAGAAAACCTGTCACACCCGTGGCACATTCTTAACATACAGTAAACCTGCAAGCTTCAGTTTGTACTAACAAAGAGTGGTAGCTTCAACATGTACCATGCCAATTCAAAGAAACAAATTAATAATTTCAAGATAGCCATTTGTTATTCCTGGAGAACAATGAAAAATGTTGAAAACAGTACAGCACAACTGCAAGCTACTATTACTCACAGTAACCCCAACAACTACTATCAATATAACAGGAAATATGTCCTTGAAATGTTCTCATTTTATTTTCATCCTTTCAGACAATGACAGATTCAAATATGTTCAGTTGTCATAATACACTTGAAAGTCAGAAACCTTGACATTATGAGTCTTCCTGTAGGAACTGTAGACAATTATAGGCTTCCATCCATTGTGAAAAAGGAACTGCCGCAGCAACCTACTACTAGTTGGATGTCACAATCTCTATGATGTATTCCCAAAATTCAAACTTTTTCTTTTAGGAGATCTGAGGGTAATTATGAAATCTGCAATGTAAAGGTATCTATGGTCCACCCTACACATTATAGATTTGACCACCATGGCCTATTGAGAAGGACCACACCTCCGTTATTACTTTCTGAAAGTCTAACATTGTTCATGGTTAGATATTGGCATACCATAGGCCAAGAAGAAAAGCCATGTTAGTATATTTTGAAATACATAATAGAATACTGAAAGAACTATCATGAAGATAGATCGTATATGCACCAATAAATCTTTATCATGAAAGGTAATAAGGTAAAAGGTAATAATTCAGGCGGGCAATAATATATTCACATAAACAAAACCCTCACAGCAAGCTCATACTGTTCTTGGTGCATTATCGATAGTGACCCCAACATGCCTTCTGGAGAGTTGATCTGGTATTAAGGCTAAATCCATCAGCAGTATTCTGAAAGTGGTGACATGCATGGGTTGACAGTTGTCTGTGACTGAGCTGGCCACAAGGACTCCATGGACACCATTTGTCTCTGACTGCACAGATGGTAAGAAAGATTGCATGGGCAACAATTGTCGCAATCTGAGCAGACATCTTTGACTGCGCAGACTAAAAGAAAGATTGCTTGGGCAACATCAGTCATCTTTGACTGAGCAGACCACAAGGAGGATTGCATTGGCAACATTTGACCGAGACTGAACAGATGATAAGGAAGATCCTTGTCCTGTCCCGTCCAGTCAGTCTTGCCAAGCTAAACCCACCAAGACTCACTTCAGTCGCCTGTAATAACAGGCAAAGAGGATCCAAGGCATCGAGCATTGTGTCTCTCATCTCACAGTACTTACAGAAGGATTCGCTGCTTCTATAGTAGGGCTGTTGATCATAGAGCATGCTTATTGATCCACAGAAGCTTTGTATTACTCCATCTATCCCTCCTTGTCCAGGGGCTCTTACAGCTTGTATTACTCTAGTATGGCTATACTAGGACAGGGGCCTACGACACCCTCATAAATAGATTGGTTTGGACCAATTCAGCCTTTGGAATTTCTGCCCGAAAACTATCATAGTAGATTGGCAGCTGAAGGGAATATTAATTTGCTACCATTCATCATAGCACAGTTGTGAATATGGTCACAAATCGGTGCTCTGAACTTGGTGCAATTTAGCCCATCTAATACTTTTAGAAGACCGCTAAGGGCTAATGTGTAATATAGAGTTATATGTTCAATTGATGCCCTTTCAAGTGGGTGGGGGAAGTGATCTTGTCCAGATAGTATTGTCTGAATTTGCTTCAAGAGATGAACATCTGTCAACATTGTGCACAGTGCTCAAGTACTTACTGACTTATGGCATTGGACATTTAGCCGTCTTCAAATAGCAAATTCAGCTGTAGGTGTCTGGAGAAAACAATTTAGCATTTCCAATTCCGAAACGAAATGAGAAACCATTTCTAAAAAAAACCTCAATAATCATGTTTAAACTCTACTGATATTAGAATGATAGACATGATTAGGCTTTTGATAATTATATCAAGTATTGGAAGGCACACATTAATCACCACATCGGCGACACCTAATACTAACTCTCTAGTACATTATCCTTTAAATAAACATATTGGTGAGCGCCATGCAGCATTTAGTCATACTTCCACTACAATTACTCATCTTCCCTTTCCTTGAGTTAATTGTGACCCCGGTCTAAAATGATGTTATCTAGACATTCAATTAAGGCCACGTGCAGGGCTAATTTATCAGGACAAGTCCAGCTAGGCAGAAAACAAAGTAAGCTGTGAAATGACAGCAATTATATTAGCAGTGTGGTCACAGAAAACAGTAGCCAGGATCCAAGCAGATTTAGTATTGATTTTCTGAATGTGAGACCAAGTGCTGCATCAGCAGGACACTGTAGAGGAAGGGCTTGTCCTCCAGTAAGAGCACTCCTGCCAACTGGGTCCACCAGGAAGGATATCTACACACGTGAAATCAAAGGCCAGAGCTCAGGAGTCTTCAGAGGTAACAGTACAGACACATCATGACCGACCTTCTTCTCAGGAATAACTCTTCAATATCTATTCTAGACAAAAGTGGCCTCGCTGAGGTAACTTTGTTGTAGGATAAAAACTGATGAAAGCCATTATTATGTAGGAATAATTTGTTATTTTTTTAAAGATTTATTTAGACTAAAGTTTAATAATAGAATATCATAATGTGGTCCAGATGTAAAACATGATTTTCATCATTGTGCCAATTCCACAATGTCAAGGTTATACAATAGTTCCTAAATGCAATCAAAGCTCTCTCGGAGTTCCAAATATTCATGAGATGTTATTATTGCCAATATAATGCCGTTTCAGTCAGCAGCCGATATCACTCCCACTAGTGATACATAAGTAGTTAACTTCAGCGGCAATGGCTTTGCACTGCCTGAACATGTCTGAGAATCACGACCAGGCATTCTGCCTATCCACTTGTATTCCTCCTTTGAGGTGAAGGGTAAGAAAGCCAAAGGGCTTGAAGATGTCAAAGCCACCTGCAGTCTGTAACAACACTGCTGCTGTGTGAGACACTGGCGGGGAGACGGGTCACAAGTATTAATTCAGACTCTCCACTTGTATTTCAGGAAACATCCAGCTTTGATGTCAACATTTCATAACCATCTACGCCTGTAGTTCCTGTGAAGGATGCTAAATTTGATCCTTAATTTGTCTCTAGGTTAACAACCACCCAGGCTAGTCTGTACAGGGCGACAATCATACCAAGGAATCGTAAATCTTTAAAATCCAATGTAATGATAATAAAACATTAATTCCTGGAGCTCTTTCTTCTGCACTAATTCCAGTGGCAGTGAAGCTGGCTAGACTACCTGATCTCTTATCTACACCTGCTAAAACATCTATCAACTAAAAGAAAGCCAACATGGGGAACAACGAGTACTGTAGCAATATGCATTAAGCCGTTTACCATTAAGTTCAGTTCTACATTTGTTGCCAGTTGTGCTCCAATTCCACTAGAGTTTAACCTCAGGAATATCATCAAATATTAATTGGTCATTAGGACCTAGTTCAATGGTAAATATTCAAGACTGGTTCGAAACTGAACAACAGCTTGTATAATTCCTAGCAAATACAGTCTTCCACAATATGAGCTTTCATTAATCATTAGTCTGAAAACAACATAATAGCTTCTAAATTACCTATATTCAGAAAACATGTATTGAATATCGTAAAATTGATACAGATATAACATTCCCAGCGTTAAATTCTGATGTGCGAATGTCAATTACAAATGCAAATTGAACTAGAATTGTAGACAAATCGGCACAAAATTCTAGATAAATAGAATCAAGATCACCTTTTTCAGCCTAAGTCGTGAAAACTTGGCAATACCAATTCGATCATTGGATTTCAGGAGACTGTGTATGGGTTGGGCTGGGTATCGATGACTGCATCCAAGATGCCTTACACACGAGCAGCTTCATATGAATTAGGTGGCAGTGTAATTAATGGCTTGGACTTTGTAAAGTTGATTCTTTCCTATATTTCATTGGCATGACACCAAATTATATTAGTACATGTATAGGAACATTCACAAGTGCAATGAATGATATTAATGAAGGAACATTCACGTGGTCATAACTTTCTCCTAAATAATGTCCCTGTAAATTGAGTGGATTAAGAGCTTGAACCCAATATGACAATGCGCAACCATAGAAACATGATAATGTCATTTACACTGACACATCCGATGCATGACGTTGTGCCAAACCTGAATGGAATAATTTCAACATTGAGTTGTTTTACAGGACACTATTCAACATTGAATCATATTACAGGATACACTCCAATATTGCATCACTTTACAGGATACACTTCAACATTGAATCATATTACAGGATACACTTCAACATTACTTCAACATTGAATCATATTACAGGATACACTTCAACATTGAATCATCTATCATATTACAGGATACACTCCAACATTGCATCACTTTACAGGATACACTTCAACATTGAATCATATTACAGGATACACTTTACCAGTGAATTATATTACAGGATACAATGCAACATTGAATCGTATTACAGGATATACTCCAACATTGCATCATATTACAGGATACACTGCAACATTGAATCATATTACAGGATACACATCTGGATATGTGAAATCAATACTGAAAGTTGGTACATCCGATGTCTGGCAGCGATCCCATTTTCTCTGGTTGACAGGATTCCAAAATCCAGCCAGGGAAATGATTCTCTTCTAAATCTTTCACGGGTAATCAATTTTCACACCTTGACTTGCAGAATTGACTGAAGGGCTCTCATCTATAGATTACCTGTCACCATCCAATGGGTCCACTCTGTGCTGATGTCTAGAAAATGGTCAACCCCATATAATACCCATGATTGATCTCTCCTTGAGTATCTCATTGCATTCACTGTCTCTATTAATTGCAAATCTGTAATAACATGTCCAGCTGTTGATCACCCAATTACTAGGGATTGTGTTGGCATTATTACACACAAAATCATTCAGCCTTCTGTTCTGATTAAACTTTTGCTTGATAATAACAAGAAATCAGCAAGATGACCAATTCTTGTATATCAATACAAATGGTGCATTTCTCAGAGCAATGTTGCTGTAATCGGATGGAAATATTTATGTAGTAATTCTGTCATGTACTTTAAACGTGATGTCAAAATAGCCTTGAACTTTGTTGTTCTTTTGTAATTGTGTTAACAAAATAAATACTCATATCACTCATTTGATAAAACTATGTAAAATCTCAGCTTCATTTGCATTCATGCTGGTTTGAACAGAAGAACTTGAGAGGAAAGAAGAGCACTGCTAATACAACAGTTTTTCAGAAACATTGTTTTTGATGATAGATGCTGCTGAATTATTACTTTACGTCGCAGCGGGAATATTTCATCCATAGGCGACAACGATGCAATCAAAGACATAGGATAGTAGTATACTCCAGTATATATTGGATAGATGGAATTTATACTTATTGCAGAGAACAGTATGGCATTCGTAATACAGTTGATATACATCACACACAAGATAAATATGATGTGAATACACTGAATACAACAGTTCCATACACATGTGAGCGAGCAGCAGTACATAATACTGTGAAGCTGGCATGGGTGGTTCTATCATTGTGAAATCCATTACTACTCTAGTACGTCTCTCAGTGAAGTACAGAAGTGACCATTAAACGATGTACGTATCTGTTCCCAAGACTGATCATACTTGATTTCCTACGTGAAATGAACTAATGGTGGACGTGGATACAGTGATCGACATTCACAATAAAACATCATTTGTTGACATACGTGGTGCTAAATTCCTAAACTGAACCTGTGAGTGAGTTGTTGTTTTACATTGTAGCGGGAATCTTTCACCCATACGTAACGATTGGAACGTGTGATCTAAGACAACGCTGTGAAGTGTTCAAAGTGTCAATACTAATAGCGTGAAGTAAAAACATTATTTTAAATTATCTCTTAAACTTAAATGTGTTCATGACTCATAATTATTTCAAATTACAGATCATCATTATTGACACCAAATCAAAATTGTATTAACAATATCTAGAATAGGACACATTTTCCACTTCTTAAAGATATATTTCGTTAAGAATTTAAAGAAACAAGAGCATTGGCAGTAATATTCAAGAAACAAGAGCATAGACAGTAATATTCAAATAGATAGGGGGAAAATATATATTTCATATAAAAACTCTTAATACTGGATATTATTAGTGAGTAAACTAGATGCAGAGGATAACTTGCCAGATAGACAGTTTACTTCAGTACTTACTCTGCTGGGAGCCTTGCGTCAAAAGAAAACAAAATAATTACTGGCATTTGTTGGCTAGGTGTTGTACTTTACTACAAGTCAGGGAACATTCCAAGGATAATATTCATGGATATTGGCAGACGATGACTGACAGGTATAAAAGCTGTACCTGAAATGAATAAAAACCATGCACAAATGGAAGTAAGTACACGCATGTAGGCCTGCCATGCAGTCACGTGTCGAGTCATTAGGACCTTCAAGTGAGGCAGAACTAACAAGGCGATTGGTAATCGCACGAATTGTGCAAGTTAAAAAATAACCAATCGAACAACTGGTGACGTTATGAAATATGATTATTGACATGTGCTGCCAGCAAACTGGGAATAAATCTGACTGTAATAGCAGCTTGTCATCAACATCAGGGATGCACATTAACGCTAGCCTGTGTTAGCATGAGCCAGTTATCCTGATGTTAAAGGTATCCAATAAATTGGTAAGATGAGCAAGAGCTAGTAACATTTTCTGTTTCATAAAAAAAAATATAAAATATTTGAATCATTATTCATGTTAGTAGGGTTTAAAAAGGGTAAGCTGTCATCACCGCCATGTAGAACTGCACGGATTGCCTACTTGCTGGACACAAAGGGCTGGATGCTGGCAGTGGGACTGGAGATGCCACCAGGAACAAGACATGATGCAGAGGTGATGAACGGGGAACACAGGCCAATGCCACTACCAGCGCACTCTTTCATCAGAAGCACCTCAATCAGAACAAGTCACTCCACAGAGAATCAAATTCTGTTCAAACCAACTTCACACCTAGATTTCGAGCTAGTCTGTTCTTTGGCAACTTCAGATTGGAAGATTGCGTTGGGATTAAAAATAAAGTTAACAATGCCCCTGATTAATGCTGCAGAAAAGTGGGAAAGATTTGCTGCCATGATGAAGTATGAGAGCTGAGAGCATTTCAATGGGACAGTGTTTATGTCTGGTAAGGTTATTTGTCTGGTCGTCATTGGTCGTCATTGGTCATCAATGTCCATGGCATCAACAACGCAGCAGCAATCGATGCTGAATAGCTTAATCACCATTCTTCATTTTCAGGAAAATTACATGAGAGTGACCATGCAATGACAAATTAGCCATATCTTTAAAATGTTTATTAATTAGAAGAAATATGAAACAGTAATAATATTTCACATTGCCCGATAAAAACTGATATACACCTTCAATGCAAGTAGGTAAGATATATCTCATTCTAGTCTAGACAATGTGCACACAGCTAACTGATAGGAAGTGACTCTGATGTTGCTTCTTAAATTCCATCATTTACTTGTCGCATTACATACCAGTTGCTTAAATTTCAGGTCAACAACCTTATAAAATTGTTAAACAATAACAAGATGTAATACAAGACAATTTAAGATGAAATAATTCAGTCATGGCAGGTGTTTGGTGTCTTTCTGTAACAATTAAAAGATTATTTATTATTTTTTGTCAAGATAAAAAGCAGGCTCCCAATATACCATTAATGCAAGTCGATGCAATCTATCTGCTGAACAATCTTCTGACATTTGTTATAGAAATTAGGTAAACTGCTACCCACACACTCGGTGAAAGAAGTTCTGTCATAAATTAACACACAAATTTTCTTTTTTCTAAAAACAGAAAGGTTTTGTACAAAAAAATTAAGAAAAGAAACATGTCTCGAATACCAGATTGCCAAAGTTTTATAGACAGGTAACCGATGGTCATCTAGCTGCAGTGGGTGCTATCAGAAATCGAAGATAAGGAACATGAAGGTGGAAAAGCGAATGATCTATGTACATGGTGGGCTTGGAACCTGAAGCAACCATATGCAACAGTAAGACCAACGACTAATGCACCTTAACCAACTGTACAGCTTATCCATCACATCCCTCATTGTATCTGATTGTTACAATTGTTACAACTGTTCTCCATAAAGGAAAATATGCAGAATACCATAGTAGGATTCTAACTCAGAACCTGCCAATTTAAAAATATGTAGACAAACATATATTATTTAATATCCAGAAACAACAATAACCATGTTGATAGTCTATCAACGCTTACTCCAGTACAGACCTATGGTCAACACACAAATTGATGAACGTTATTTATAGTCTTAGATACATGATCCTAAAAGATGATTACACTCAGACAGAGCAGAGCATCATATTCCCCTGCATTACATCCACAAGAACAATGATGTTTATTAGACCATTCATCTCTCACTTACCAAGAACTTTTAACTCGAAGAATGACAAAGAAAGAACTTCACAGAACAGCCAGAGACACGTACATTATGGTGGTTGACAGCAAGAGGGTTAAGCTGCCTACATTATCTACCACCTACAAGGAGCAGCATCAGCACATGGCAATCAGTGGTAGTAATTAGTGCTATTAAGATTAGATAACTGTTGTGGCCGATGCAGCCACTGTGAAACACCGGACTAATCCGACTCACAGTGGGGGTAGGAACACCATCCTGTAGTCTGCGGTAATTAATCAAAGTGAACAAACACTATGGATTTTTTTCAACCTTAATTAATCATCAAAGACAGTTAGGAAGGCTGATTGTATATTGGATTCTCTTGCTACCTGCTTTCGATTTAGATTCAAACACTGTGTTGGGTGTTGACATTGTTAAGCAACATTTCTAAATCTAACATTTGTAATCTACATGGACAGACTGAGACACAAACTGAGACAATTTGTCTGACCATTTCAAATTACCAAGATCAACCATATCATGATAATATCTCCTGGTTCCAATTACACCTGCTTCAGATGCTAATTCTGCATCTAACCTAGATACATTTATTGTATAAGGACAACATAGAACATGGCAACGATGATGGTCACATTAGCATTTCTGATTCTAATACCTGCGCCTGTCGTATCCATTGGTACGAGTTTAACCTCAGTACAACCAGGGAGGATTTACAGGGGAAAACATTTCAAAGTCAAACAGAGAAAACACGATCAGAAATGCAAAATAATTGGTTGTTCCTTTGTTATTAATGATTTAGGTCAATTTCCCAGAGCTCAAAATTACATCACTAATCTCCGTAATCTCTTCACTGTGGTAGATGATAAGAATCAGAACTAACCCAGTATCATGGACATAATTATTTAGAGAATTCAATTTATCATTACTGAAGAACCTTGTCATCAATGAAGTACAGTGCCACTTTCCAACAATGATTGCGTAAACCGATAGTTTTGCATAGAGCATTCCTGTGAATGGAAAACCAATACCGTTCCTTGTTCCAACGTACAATGACATAATGAATGTGTTAATTTGTATAACATCGCCTGCTTAGTAAGTCCACTGACATGACAATAACTCCCCAACTATAGAACACTTCATAGTGCATGAAGACTTGACAAAACACATTCTGTGACCAACAACCTCAAGGGAAATCAACCTTTGAAAAACTTCCACTAGCACGCAGAAATTTCACACAGGATCAGAAAAAGGGCTAAATATACACACAGCGCATGTAACACTATGATCCCATTCAACATGTTCAGTGTGGTGAACAGTAAACACGATTAGATGTCATGCTACAATCACCTTTGATGTCATAATGCCCAATCAACACCATTTATCAGAGCTGGAGGCAGTATACACCATCTTCTTATCATCCTAGTATTGCATACAAATTGTTTGTCTTTGAATGATGTAATATTTTATCTCAGAGCATCTTTGTCAGAAAACCCCCCAGGATGAATCTGAAAGAAATGTTCTCTCGACGACTGGAGCCTCACTGGTTAAAGCAGTGAGAAGTACCTATGGTGTTTCTTTGCAATGCTTATTGATCACCGTTCCCGTACTTGATCCTCATCTCGGCCGACCTTGCCATTAGAACGCGTCATGATCTTTATTAATGATCGCACACTGGAGGCCAAATTGTGTGAACTTTTTCTATATGACTTCATTAAAGAGCAGTGCAGAGGCGCCGATAGAAGATGCAATCCTTCCCACTGCCTCCATCAAGTGTTGCACTGGTGAACCAATAAGAAATTCTTTCTTAAAAAAAGACACGTTTTCTTTTTAATCTGATAAACGGTTCTTTTCTTAGTTTCAGACTAAAAAAATATATATATATAAAAAATAACAAGTATGCAATAAAATACATACTATCTCTTCAGTGGCTTTGTTGTTATTTTTGTATTTAGCTTTCTTTCAGCTGGATTAATCGGAATGCTTGAGATTAGAAGACATATCCAGTTGCCCTCCATATGAATAAAGTTAAAATTGCATCTTATGATCTTGGAAGGAAACATAGATATAATATTGACAATAATACTCTTTGCTATGTGAAGCGTTAAGGTACAATTCTACTTTGCCGAAGATAAAGCAATGTTGCAAAATGAATGCAATTGTGTGTAGATGACATAAATAGTATTCAACAAATATTCAGTTGGAATCCTGGAATTGTATATCAGAGACTTTAACATTTCATCTTGTGTGACCTCTGCAAGGTCAATATTCTACCACAATTTAATCATCATAAATCTTTAGAATGACATGAAACCCAACACTAATGTACTTATGATTAACTGTCATATCTTCAACCAAAACTTGAGTCTATTTTCCCTCAATCATAGGCATGTGGAAGACATAAATAGCTATCATGAATAATTATACATTTATATCAAGTGATAACATTTCAACATCCAAATAACAATAGGAATATAAACACCAACCTTTACATTGTTTACATTATAAATAAGGAACAATAACTCACAGTTTTGAAACAAAGTCATAAGGTTGCTAGAAATGAAACCAATAAATAGGTTAGCCGTTATTGTTACCAGTTACCAGGTCTTCATTGGAACTTCTGTCTGTGTGTCAGTACTTAATGTAATATGCCAGTGTATATCATATTATATGGCCTCCATTTGAAACGGCCCATCAGGCATGATGCCTGCACTGAAGGCAATCAATGCCAGTACTGTAGCTGGGGTTTGGTGGTGAAGGGAGGCATCAGAACTAACCCAATTGACCATCAAAGTCTCTCATCTCAGAAAGCACTTAAAGGGTATGAAATGGGCACAGCTTACCATTGGGCATTTCCCTGGTGTGCCATCATAAATCCTTTAAAATCATAACAGACGATAAATGTCCCTTCGGAAATGACCATGGATTATTGTGTCAGGAATGAGAGTCAGGAAGCAGGGATGCTGCCCGAGGGATTCCTCAACTCAAGCTAATCTTATCCTCTATAGATAGGTACGGCCATATTCGTGTGACAGCCAGGAATATGACGTGACCTGATCTCTGGTCCTGCGATTAATGGTTCCTGGTGTGGCTACACAACTGCCAGGATTAAATTATAGCATCTACTGTATGTCTTGGCCTCTGGACCATGGATAGACCTATAGAAGGAGAGCTGTGTAATTGATAGCAATACATAGATAAGCATGGGACACACTTCCATGACAAGCAATGAAAATAAATTCATAGAATAGATTCCTCCAGGAATTCAAAAAGCAATGTAAATTGGAAAGTTATTATTTGAGGTCTTTCTTTGTCAACCTAGGGTATTTCATCATTCCACTAATAAATAATAGTAAACTACTTTGTTATGAAAACCAAAAAACAATAATTTCACTGATGTTAAAATTGATATTATTTTTTTTATATATTGTTTTCCCCATATTATTTCCACCTTCCAACTGCTTCATTCCAACTACAACAGTAATACAAATAGCACATGTGGAATCTATAATCCAGCAACACATTTGAAAAGACCCAAGACAAAACAACAGACATATAAAGAACACGGCATGTATATGTTGGCATACAGAATATAAGCTTCTTGGCATCGTACTTGGCATCAGAACTGTCATCATGATTCGGTCATTTACCTAGTCTTGTGACACACCGTGGCACATGGCAAACTTCCGTTAATCTGGGATTAATGTCTGTCAGACACACCTTAATAACCAACCAGACTATGCTAGCATGGACAGGTGATTACCAGGTAGTCATCCTCACGCAGACAATGGTAAAGTCTGGCTATTATGACAGTCCCTGTCTCACTCTAATAGCGCCAGTCTGACAGCCAAGTAGCACTGCTTGTGTAACCTATAACAGTTACCTTGTCCATCTATCATGTCATTTACATTGGAGCCCGAATCAGGCTGCTCAGTGCTTATGGTGCATCACCACACAGGGGATGAACCATGGCTTTGGAGAAACATCTATTTTGAGGACTTTTCCTGGATTTAATTGTGCTTCTTGGTCCTAGTTGGCAGTTTCTCACTATTTACAGCAATCTGTTGATCATCTATTGACCTGGTCTTGTAGTAAACATCAATGTCCACATCCAGTTGTATATTCATGAGCGATAAATATTTAATGTCATCAGTTTATGGCATGTAGGGATCTCAGGAACTTTTAGTTACAGTTCAGATTTAGCATCTTGGCATAAAGCTATATATATGGTAAACTGGTAAATATCCACTTAGAATTACAGTAATGCTACATAGCCTTGGAAAATATTTCCAATGGATTTCAATGATATTTTCCCAGTTGCAAATGCTATTGCTGATGCATAATAATGCCTAATACAAACTCATTCCAATTTGGCTTTTATTATGCAACTGCTATGCAATCATTTAAAACTACATGTATTATGTAATCATATGGCAATTAATGCCTGCTTCATACAGCTAAAACAAATATCAGGAAGTCAATTAACATAACATAAAACTATTTAGAAACTAAATTATAATATATTTACATATAATAATGAAAATAAAAAATGTTTATTGACTTTTCCTCTTGTGCTAATTTGACAAAAATTGGCAAAAATTAGAAGTACATAAACAGTGAAAGTCAGAACATAAAGTAGCCACAACTTGCTGGTCCCTTGCTGTTGGTCACCAGTGACAGGGTTAACTGATTAGTTGGCTAGTCATTTTAAAAGTCATTTGGGAAATAACTGGACTATAATTTGTGGTCAGAGACTCTAATTTGATGAAGTCCAGCTGAGCTGTGTTAGTGTTAGTCTGTGCAGCCGCTGCCCACTAGACAGAACCAGATGTCACTGTGTACTCATAACTAACAGTACCTCACCATCTCATAGCAGTACCTCACCATCTCATAACGTACCTCACCATCTCATAGCAGTACCTCACCATTTCATAACAGTACCTCACCATGTACTCATAACAGTACCTCACCATGTACTCATAACAGTACCTCACCATGTGCTCAAAATAGTACCTCAACATGTGCTCAAAACAATACCTCACCATGTACTCATAACAGTACCTAACCACACCATGTCCTTGTAACAGTACCTTACCATATCATAACAGTACCTCCCCATGTACTCATAACAATACCTCACACAACGATAAATATTTTATCAAAATTAGCAATCTTCCAAGTGAAGACATCATAGAACCAGTATAGCATTTCACCGTGCTTAACAAAAGAGAGAAAAAATAGTATCTTTCAAGTAGGAACAAAGGAATCTTTTATAACCTTCTTAGTCTGTTAAATTAATAAATAAATGGAGAAAAGAAAGAAAAAACACTTTTCATTTAGGCAGCTATATTTATCTCAAAATACAACAGGATAAAGGGGAAAATAAAAGTAATGCCTTTAGAAACATGGAAAACAAATCACATCCACACAAAGATAATTCCCACACTATTCATTCCATCATTCTGACTGTCACTGTAGCATTGTTTCAACCATTGGTGCCCGAAGTTGTAATAATACGCACAGGTTCAAACAGTAAATGCAAAGAATCAATTTTCTTTTTAGAATAAAATACTTGAGCACACAAGTAGCCCTTATAAATTCAAAGATTATTCTTGATTCCAAATGAAAAGTGATTTCCACATTGCTAAAAAGGTCAAATGTTTTATACACAAGGTTATTCTAAATCCAAAATGCCTTTGCAGTATCCATTGACTGATATGACATTTAACACAGATAAATTGTATTGATTTTTCTTGATGTATGGTGTTGTACATTATGCTGCCTTTTACCACAACTGTTCAACAACAGCACTATTCACTTAATAGACAGTGATATCACATCTAGAAATCAATGAGACATGACATCAAATTTAAGAAATACCTAATTTCCTTAGTGAAAAAGCAAATTAATTCACATATAGATCATTGACAATCCATGTCACAGGTTGTCAGGTATAGTCCTTTTATGCATTACCTTCGATGCAGCAGTTCAAGAATAATATTGTGTAATGTTGTATGAAGGTATTGAACATTTGAAAAAGAATGAGTTAACAGGCGTACAAGAAAGCAAAACCATGAGTAATGTTGAATGAGTGATACAACCAGTGAATTACATGAAACAAATAGCAATCAATGCCTGGTAGGAACAAGGGCAGATAATCATAAAAGAAACCCAGCTGAATAACTTTGATTGGTTAATATTTCTTTGACTAAGATACACCTCAAAAGCTGTCATACTTTAATATTATAACTTGAAGATGAATGAAGAGAAAAATATATCTATTTTGAAAGTAAACCAAACAATTCAATCACCAACTTCACACATCCCAAAACAGTAGCAACGTTCATGTCATATGGAAATGAAAATATTAGCCTACATAAGTAGGTTCTATTCAAATATCAGTTGATGATTAATTACACATAATTTTTACACAATCCATAAGGAGAGTAATCTGGATTGTCAGTGTCGTGACTGAATCCGCTACAATCACCTGGATGTCATGAGGACAAACTAAACCCTCATTGAGACGCTATCAAGTGGCCGCCACTAATTGCCTGTACTTACCTGGCACAGGTAGCATTAGGCTGGTGAACAAGAACACATCACCATATCAGTGAAACTGAGCTGGGATTACATACTGTTTTCCATGGTATTTCAGTGAATTAGTGGTATGATTACCATGGAAGTAGAGCCATTGACAACGATGTGTTACAGTACAAGCCATGGCACAACACAGTGGTCTAGAGGTAGTCAGGTCTCACAACTCACAGGTCCTGGGTTTGTGCCTTAATGTAAATGTAGCACTCTTGGGCAAAGAGTTTAGGGATGCCCACTGTTCCAGTCTACCCAACTGTGAATGGGTACATGGTAGGATGATATGGAATTATGAATGTAAACCTGGGAGTGCATACTCATTCATTGATCGGAGTAATAATGTAGTGTTATGCTTTCAAGCATGGATTTGGCAGAATATAAATCTGCACATTATTTATTATTCACTACTGCTAGTACAATTAATATAGAATATTAGAAATATATAGCACTACCTCTCGGCCATTCCTAGATATAATTACTACAATTGTTATTAGCGTTATTATTGCATGGGTTAAAATGAAACTAGCAAGAACTCTTCATAAGAAGGATATTGTGCTTGGATTGCAACAAGCATTTTATTTTAATCTAAGCACTACATTGCCATAAGCCCAATATATACAAAAACACCGATTTGAAATTAACATTTCTTAAAAGTTCACAGTACTTAAAAAGTTTTATACGATTTGTTGAGTATAAGACATTCATCTTGTTCCTGGTCGATATCACGACACCAAAAATAGTCCATTCTTCACTTTGTTAACATCACGCATCAAGGAACCGCTGGGGGTACCATGCATAAACTGAATAAAGATTATATTTGAATCTGTTCTAAATGCCCTTTTCTATACTGTTACAACGCCCCTAGGGGAGCTCTTGCTCGATTCAAAACAGATTGATTTCCATAAACAGGCTCAAGTGTGGTTTGTTCAGTAGTTAGAGTGAGGAAATTAAAGTTTGAGGACCTGGTCTGGCGAAGCTCCTGCCATCCTGCTGTGAATATGGAAAGCAGTTCCCAGATGAAGGTGTAGTATCTCCACTGAAAGCTCCAACAGAATTAATTTGTTGCCCCAATGAGTATTCCCATTTAGCAATTCTGCAGTCCCTAACCTGATCAAACGCAATTGGATCTCATAATTATTCTAATTAATATCTTAGGAGACTGGATTGGCATTGATCTTCAACGAGGGCTGAAATGTATACTTTGCACGTTGATACACAAAGGAATTTGTGGATACACAGTAATCTTTTCTGGAAAAGTGATTTTACTTATTCTTACACTATCTTGCAAAATGTTGATGAAAAAGAATAATGCTATACAAAATAATCAAATTGCATTCCTTAAGTCATGTAATGAATTACAAGGATACATTAACAAGGCCAAGATTGACAAACAAAGCTAGAATACTGAGTTTGTTTATAGATCTTCATAAAAGCAATTTTATCATCATTTCACATTAGAATATTCTGCCAACATGCTAACATAACATTGAGAAACCTCATAACGAACCATTCTGAGAACATGTTGACACTGAAACATTAATACTGTAAAGTTCCGACATGTTAATTCTTAATACTGAAACATTCTGACACCAGCACTTCCTGATATGGACTGTTGTTACCACGATGAATGTGAACATTGCTGATGGAAGAAACTGATGGACAAGAAGAGTCAGAGAGTGATGGAAGAGTTCACTCCAAAGTCGACTTTTAGCTGGAATCCCTAGATGATAGAGGTCATATATGTCAACCATTGGCAATTTATCATCTTTTCAATTTATATCAGCACCACCCAACAACAAATTTGTATCCTCCAAGTTTTTGACGTTGCAAATCAATCTCCTTTGAGAGAAGAATTCTCTTTGCAAACCTCCAGCAGGCATCATCCATGGTATTTAAACATGATTCTGTTTCTGGTTCATTGTCCTTTCAGTTGTTGGAATGAAAAACACAAGATGTTTTGATTGAATTATTGCTTTACGTCCATTGACTGCTCAAACCTACACAACTATAAGTCAACAAGACCATGGACAGCTCAAACAGAACTTCAAGTCAACAAGACCAACCATGGACAGCAATAAAACAAATTAAAATTAGGCAAAGCCTGTAACAACTGATTACTCTGTCAATATTCACCACTCTAGCAAGATATATTACTGCTGAAGTTCTCTTAAATTTATTGAAATACTGGAGATTATCTGAAACTTAAATCCACATGGCTGACAGTTCAAGAGTAATTTCAACTTCTGAGATATGCATTAGGTAAACAGTATCCCCTGAAAGCAAGAATTGAAGCAATTCAGACATATGCTGCAGTGAAATGTATAAAGTTCCAATTTCAGCTGATCCACAACAAATGCCTATAGATGCAAATCCAATTACAGATTCCATAGCACACTACAGACTCGGGCTCATCATTTTCAGGTATTGATTCAATTCAACGAAGAATTTATTTTATTTGAGCATGTCTAACAACTGTCACAACACAGGGAAAATACTATGTGAAATTCATCTCCCTCTACAATTATATGGATTATTGGATATTTTTTCTTTTTTAGATGGAAATGGATCTTGAAAGCTGGACGGTCACCGTTTCAATGCAATGATAATAAAGCTCATCCCAACTGAAGTCAAAGAGGTTAATTATGACAGAGATATTAGCTATACCATGCACAATTTGCATGACAAATACACCCACATAGACTACTGACTAGCATTTGTTGCCAATACAACCCACTGCTGCTGTAACGGCTTGGTTCAATAGTGCGTTAATAAATACAATAGAAATGTTTCTATGAATATCATCAATATGTTTTATCTATGTGTGCAATAGCATAGTAAAAACGTAAATTAAACATTATAAGATAATTGTAATTTAATGAAAATATCAGAATTGTCATCAATTTATCTGAAACATACATGATATGACAAAAGATAACGTTACACAAGGACCAATATTTATCATGTCTGGAAATAAGGTATTAATAAACATGATATTCCGTGGTAAAGCGTTAGAAATCGATTTACGTAGACCATTAACTATCCGAAACAGCATCCAAACAGAAATGGGTTGACTTTGATGAAAATACCCCAAACCATTTCATGTTGCTGTGAAAAATCAACCAGAGAATCGCGTGCATTATTGATGTAAATTGATAGGCGGCAAAACACTGGTGTCAAACTACTCATATCTATCTGGTTGTATGAACTGCTGCCACCGGTGTTGAAAGTGATTCTGTTTCTCACACATGCACATGATGACGGCAGGGCGGAAGTGGTATTGAACATGCCATCATTATGCATTGCCTGGTCAGGGTTAGGACAGATCAATGCTGATGACAGAAGCCCACGCTGTAACCATCTCACTCTCTCTGCTGGAATTCATTAAACATCCTGTTAGAAATATCGGCCCTTGGACAGTAACACAGGGTTGCTTCCGTGGTCATTTCATTCTCTTACATCACCAGATTGCGAAGCATTAAGCGATCAACAGCCGCATATATGAATGTGTTTATCTTTTGTTTTTCCCCAATTACGTTCTCATCATTCCACTGGTATGCTTGAGTAGCCAAATAAGGAGACCAGATGTGACGATATTGTTTGCAATTTTTCTTATGCAGGAAAATTGATAAAGAAAACAAATATAAAGATTAGTTTGAACAAGGGGAAAAAAACAATAATGACACAAGAATATCAACTAGTTGGATAAAACAGCGGTAGTGTCATGAAGCATGTCATTAAATAAGGAAAATACACTAATAACATAAATACCGCTCCTTTCAGTCTGATTAGTTTAATACTAATAACACATACACTCCAGTTTGATATGGATATCTCACATGGCTTAGAGGCACAAAGGATATCTGCCCATCTACATGTACTACGGTATCAAATAATTATAGTGGTTCACGAGTCTACAGCAGTAGATAAATATTCAGGCATTGTTGCCAAGATACCATAAACTGTTGTGTTTCATACTGGACCTAAGTAATCCAAGATGACAATCTGACATGACTGCAGATAGTTCCGCCATGGTTATTGCCAGGAAATCTCTCTGTTGGGGGTTGTAGTGTCTGGATCACAACACATATATTATTTCCTGTAGAATTTTCCCAGAGACTGGGCAAACAAGGTGGAATGTTAATGCAATCACATTAATAAAAATAGATCCTGCAGTTCTTAGCCATACAGTTTAATACTTAATGTATTATTAATGAACATGTATTTTCAAATATAAGTTTTCCATACATTCCACCAAAATGTGTTTCCAAATATAGCACATTAGGATTTAATAAAATAACTGTAAAGACTACAGTGTCCCCTCGATATAACACCTTCAATGCACCACAGATTCAGATAACCCGCAGGGTCAGACGCGGATCCCATTTTTATTTTCGCTATTTTCCATAGAAGTAAATATGGCAGTATTTTCCAATTTACTGAACAATGTAACATAATATGTTTCATGTCATGTAGACTTCAATAAGTTCAATTAAATTTGGTGACAAATCGCCTCAAAAATCGCTTTTGCTTGTTAGATACAAATATTGAAAACAACTCGTAAGATAAATGGTATCTAACAGACACTCGTTAAAGTAAATTCTCTATGTATCCAACCACTCTTATTAATCTATAATCAGATATCTGATGTTTCATCACATTAAAAACATACATCATTAACAATAAAACATAAAAAGGTAGCATTTCATGCTGATTACTTCCGTATCGCTCATGCAATAGTTATAATGGTCTCCAGATATACGAGGATACCAACATTATTCCTGGAACCTGGTAACCATGGTAACGTAGGACCACAACCTGAATTTTACTGCATTTAATTGTAGAAGAAATCCTAGAATTGGTCGTTTGCTGACAGTCTTGACATTTGTGCCAAGGATTCAAATTAAGCAACAAAAAAAGCACCAGCAGATAGACAAACATATTGTTAGACAAGGAGATAACTTAATAATACTCAAGATAGCAGCTTACAAAACAGTTTGGTTAACAAGGAGGAGACAACACCAGGCGACGTCCAAATAACACAGGCCTGAGCAAAACCCTGCGATGGTTGCTGCAAAAATGTGAATATAGTACAGGGACATAACGAAAATAAAAATGGGATCCACATCTGACCCTGCGTTATATCCGAATCCGCTGTGCATCGGACCGTGTTGCATCGAAGGGGCACTCTATGTTAAAATCCTTGGCAAATTAGATCCATCAATCCTCTTAGCATATTGCAATATTGATGATATCTTTTACCATATTGAAAACTACTTTTCTACCATATTGCAATACTGCTGAAAACTTTTTACTATATTGTGATATTACTGATAATCACCTTTTAACATATTGCAACATTATTGATAACCACCTTTTACCATATTCCAATATTATTGATAACCACTTTAACCATATTGCAATTTTTTATTTTATTTTTTTATTTTCTATATTGCATTATTATTGATAATTAATTTTACCATATTGCAATGTTATTGATCAGTTAACCCATACACCAATATTGAAATTTTGTTTAAACCCATACACAAATATTGAAATTTCATTGAAACAAAGGCCCAAGGGTGTGCATGTTTTTCTACTTTTCATCTTGAACTTATCAAAAACGATTTCACTTGAAATTCAAGTGTCTTGCATGCCGAGATATGCAGATAGATCTCCATTAGCATTTATATAGTTGAGGCTTTTTGTTTATCGGTTTAGTTATCTCATGTAGACAGAGCAGTATCTGAGTAGGCATGCAATGACATAGAACAGGATGAAAAGAGGCCAAAGGTAAATAATTGATTTCATTTCTTTAATTAATGCAATTTCTTTCATTTTCATGCCACTGGATCCAACTCAAGTGATTCTATGAGATCCTGTCCATGCTCATCAGTATTTTTATAAACCTGTCTCAAATATACACAGAAGGAAAACTGGTAGAATTTACCCAAAAAAAATATATCTAAATAAAATGTAATATGTATTAATTAATAACTTACTCGTTTTCAATATTTGGATTCCATGAAATTAACCTTTTCTGTAAAAATGGAACTTGCATTAATTAATAAAACTCATTCCTTGATATATTCTGAGAGGAAAAAAATGTTTTTAAAAACTCTGGAACATTCGGACAAGAACATCCATCATCTCGTGTTGCTACAGGGAGGTTTCCTTACTTTGTCCATTCTCCTGCATGGAGAACAAGGAACGACAGGCACTGGAGAAATTTATCAATAATTGCGAATATTGTCAACGACGGCATACATTTTCTATTATTGATTTTCCTGATGCAGAACTGACTGCATTAATTCAGTTAGAATATATGGAGGTGTGACCGAAAGGAGAGAACAGGAGATGTCCATCCATGACAGTGTGAGAAATTAAGAAAATAATAAGGGGGTCATCCTCCGATATGTGGTGGTCAAATCTGTAATTTGCAAGGGGTCCCACAGATACCGTTAAAGCACTGTAGATTTTCAAATGATCCCAGGACCAACTCTAAATTCGAACACCCCATGACGATTCTCAAAGATGGTCATAACCACTAAAGACTTCACATCTTACACGTACAATAACGATTATGTTCCACTGAATTGTATTGTCACAACATGATAAAGGATCAGCCACAATTATGACTTTTAGCAGAATTATGATAGTTCTATGAAGAAACGCACCAGATAATCATATTTAACATGGAACAAGACCTGGGTGATGTTTGTTAATTGTGTGATCTATCAGTAACTGATATACAACTTATGTCACGTATTTATTGATAATTAATCGATACGTAGCCTGGATGTTCTGGCGCAAGTCCAGTAGCCGAAGCTGGTGACCCTCTAAACATGGAGGGATCTTGGAGTCCAAACATACACAGAATATTTCTAACCATTGATCTAGTTGATTTCCGATATTGGTATCAAGCCCCAGAAACCGTATCACACGAACTAGTCTGGTCAAAGGTATATTACATTTACAAGCAAACAGAATACTCATGAAGTTCCACTTAAATTAATCGATGACATTTTGCTGTCATGAATAAATCAGGCCTTTGACCCAGATTGTAAATAATTCTCTCAGCAGTAATAAACATTTGGCTTTAAAGCTAACTGCATTGGTCAGAAACATTCCAACCCATAGAACTGTCCTAGATTTGGGTCAATGGTCAATTGTTGGAACAAAGCTAACAATTCTTGTCCAGATGCCTCCCTCTAACCTATCATACACACACAGCTTGTGCCTGGCAAGTATTCCTTTATCTATGGTACGTCCTATTGAACACAGAGGATCATTATACATGTATCCTTGAATCTGAATGGTCACATATGCAGGGGAAGATTACAATACGAATCAGCATTAAGAGCTACAAGCAACAAAAACTAATATATGCATTGACAGTATTTCAAATTACTGACAGGCTAATGGCCTGACTGACAAAGACCCAGCAGAGCTAGTGGTCAGTGGCACTGTCACAGTGTCCAGCCAAACCATTAGATCCGACAGCCAGAGCTGGTATAGATTAAAGCCTACGTTGATTGCCATTCAGACATATAATGTCTCAACCTTCACACTTTATAAAACTGTTTCTGAACAACTGCAATGATACATGGCCACCCTGGACAGGGTTCAAACTCAGCTGCATCTGGTTTGTATCCCAACACTACCAGTGCTACCTACCCTTTCATTCAACAACAACAACGCTTTTGGCATCACACTATTCCTCTAAAAATACAAGCATTTGTTACAATATTGCGTTCACACACAAATCCAATATATCTCTTGTTTACATTCTGGGAACTAGTATATGGTAGGTAGGTTTCTATTTCTGTCCGTGTTCTAGCATTCCATGTAAATCTGGTAGGTAGAATATGTTACATACGACTACATAGAAACCAAATGTGTGTGTGTTGTTGCTTCTATCACATGTTGGGCCTCCTATACAAAAGCTCTTGCAACCTGAGGTATACAGATTTTAGCTTTATTGAAAGCAAAAGAAAACATAATTACTGCATGATTATGACATTATTGCCTCTTTGACTTAAAAGGAATTCAGATTATTCTTAGAGTTTAACATGTTTATTATTCATAACAGTAGGTGGTAAGGATAACTGAGACAATAATAACACAATAACTAAGATGCATGGATTTAAACGGCCAAGACAGGTTTGAAACAGGTCAGTTGCTTTACTCAAATCCTACTGGTCATTCAAGCAATAGGATTATTGAATAAGTAGTTTTACTTTTCTTTTTAACTGTATTTATGGGTCAAGAGTTCAGTTAAAGGTGACCTTTAGGTGTTAGTCAAGTTCACTGTGACATTGTGCGAGCTAATCAGCATAGAAGGTAATGATGACCTTAAAATAGTATTAGTTGATTGGATCATACCATCAGTCGGTTTTGGATATTAATTGAAACCTACTTTTAATTGAACACACACAACATAAATGCAGGTGAAAAAGAAGAGAAAAAAAACCCACCATTAAATTTAATATCTGAGATTAAATTTCACCTTCCTTTAACCCTCTCCCTGCTGCAGGCAACCAGAAAAGCCCTAAAGA
>JAULBP010066390.1:0-21911 GCA_032355345.1 Lepetodrilus pustulosus
CATGGACTCCAAATTCAGCGTGATATCGAGGGGACACTGTACCATATTTTATAAACTTCCTATGACATCATCCTATTGTTTTCCACCGTGCCTTCTCCTATTGTCAAGACCTCAACCAGCTCAAGGCTCAGCCCATGTGTCAAGCTGGTATATTCGTGCTTACAAATTTCAGCGATTGAAACTTACCTTTAAAACTTGCAAACCCGAATAGTAATACAAAATAACAAATGTTTGCAAGAAAAAAAACCCTTGAATTTGTATTAGCCATTAGAATACCTTTAGCATTGAGAGATATGACCTGAGCTAACTTAATGGACTAGTGTTAATTTCTATCCATGAATTATAATTGAAAATATTCACCCTCAAACTGCCGACTGTGATAGGAGAAGCCTGATAAAACAGTTTTAATGGTTATACTAGTAAGGGAAGAATAAATAATGATGTCTTCCTGTTACCCAACTTTTTAATGTAAACATTTCAATGGATATTAATGTGACATTTATGCTAATCACAAGATTTATTGATTGATTTGATGCTTCAAGGCATACAACCACAGCACAAAATGGGTCGCTAAAAATACAAAGCAAACTCACTTGTATGCATCAGCAATACATATTAAATAGGTCACCTATCTGTGATTGTATGCATTTAACGTTGCTATAGCAATCTTTCTTTCATATGTGAGGAATGATCTAAAAAAGTAACACTATTCAGAAAGTCTAGAGTGAAAGTTTTGTTAACCTATTATGCAATGCACTGCAAGCTATGTGCCTTGAGCACTTAATTAGGCGATGAAGGTCTACTGCTTGGAATTTAGAGGGTATCGATTGTGAATTGATAGCTTCTAAATTGAATTGAACACTGGCAAGAGGGAACCTGGAATGTGTGAAGTACTTAGTGTTGCAGCAAACCTGTGAACACCGGCTGGTGCTAACAAACAAAGGATGATAACATGTGTACAACCCAAACTGACATTTCAGGCACTGGAAGGTTAAAATTTACGTCCATCTCTTCCCAATGGCTTACATAGACACACTTAGCCATTCATAATCATTACCATACAGTCTTTCATGGGTCCAATTTGCATGGAAATTTGAACTAAATCTGGTCTAAATACATCAGAATTTCTGTCTGTAGCATCTTTGAGAAAATACAATTATTGAATTGCAATTTAATCCATTAGGCCACAGTTACTTGATGCCCTGCGTCGATATCCTACAAACTGATTATGGTCTTTTTTTAACTGACTTATGATAGCAAAAAAACCTTAGTTATCAACAATTATTTTGATCAAGGTTTCTGGAATTGGCTTAGCCAAACTTTATTGAATCTATGTTTAAAACTGCAGACTAATCCACTATAGAAAACCTAGTCAATATGTGTCGCAAAGTTAGTGTTTTGCTGACATGTCAATTTCGTAGACTAAGATGTTTATAGGATACCGCCCATGCGGGTTTACAGATTCGTGATAATTTTAGCGCAGGTGGTCTAGACATGATTTGATATTTTAGCCCAAAATAAAACTAATAATAATTGGAGCTAATGAATGGTCAGTTGATAGAAAATAAACATAATTGGTAAATATAATTGTCAAACCAAGGATGATAATGGCTCTGTCACAGCCATCCTTGCACTCCAGGGGCGGTATCCTATAAACAACTTAGGACTTAAGTCAGCAAAACACTAACTTTGCGACACATTTTGACCAAGTTTTCTATATGGCATTAGTCTAAAACGTAGATTCAGTAAAGTTTGGCTAAGTTAAATACAGAAAACTTGGCCAAAATAGGTTGATAACTAAGGTTTTTGTTGCTGACTTAAGTCAATTAAAAACTTAAGCTGTTTATAGGATACCGCCCCTATCTATCTGCTATTGTTTCACCTAATTTTATGTTTATCTTTTTTGTTTGTGTCAATTCATTACATGTATATGCATTGTGAATCATTTGTTAACGCTGTCACAAATACTTGCAAGAAGGTTGTGGTGCAGTTTTATTCATTCTTTGCTCAAAGGTACATACTCGCATAAAGGACATAATTATGTCAGTATTTTTTTATGTTTTTTTTTGGTATAAGTTATGATCTTTTTCTTGTGTTATGTGATATTTAATTACAACAAATTTATAGACTATTTAATGACTTGAGATTTAACAATAAATATGTGATGTGGTTTTGCGAGAATGTATCTTGAGATGTGTGTACCTGTTAGTTTATCTTGATGTGCCCATGTAAGTATAATGTAGTATATGTATATTGTAGCAACATCGTGTATAGTAATTGTGTAATATACTTGTGTAACATAATCATGTAACATAGTCATGAACCATACTTGACATAATAGGATTTAGCTTACAACTATTTCTGATATGTAAATTTGTAGAAAAATAATTAAGATGCTTTTATACTAATGGGGAACCTTGTAATCAGCACACATTATTGATTTACTTTATAGGTTTTGTTTTGGAAACCGAAAGTTTCTATTATTTATCTTTGAAGTGCTGATGAAGTTAATACACATTGTATTATATCTACTTTGAAATTTTTCTCTAACATGTTTTCACATTATAATTATTTAGAAAATTCTAATTGCCTACCGATGAGCTTTATTATTTGTTATATCAAATATGGTACTTTTTTGTTTATACATGTATAGTGCTTAGTTTAGTATTGTGTGGCCAGTTATATATCACTAATGCAAATATTGTGATATATGGCTATTTTCACTGCCTTTAAACATGTAAAGTATGAAATAATGATAACAGTTTGTGTCTACTAGTAATTGGTTAATATTTGCTTGTGTTCTTTTTTTTTCTCTTTCAAGTAGGTAATGTCAGTCATATATTCAGTCACTTCTATGAACAAAATAAAGTTAAATGAAAGTATTACTACCAGTATTGTCTGCGAGTACTGATTGTGTAGATGATACCATTACACATACTATTGTAACCATAATGTTTTGTAAGGTTGTAATGTAAGAGATAAAGGAGATATTTAACCTTATATCTGTATAGGAAGGCATAGTTTAACTGTAGAATGTTTCGACAAATGAACTTTTGGGTTTTGAAATAAAAATTGTGAATGATATGCCAAGAAATAATTCTTTGTTAAATAAAAGATTATTGGCATTGCAATGGATGAATTGTGGATATTGAATTTCAATTGACTGAACAATATTGACTTGCATTGTTTCACTGTTATGTTTACTATTTTCTTTGGGGATTATTTTATTTTGGGGGGAATTTCAAATGAATGAAGATTGTTTATCTGAAATATATCTGAAATAAAACAAAGATATTTCTATCAGGACTTGGAAGATTTTCTGTTTTGATGTCCAGCATGTTATCTTTGAATGTCTTTGCAGAGTAAAGAGTGTAAATCGTTATACTATGATATTGGAAACTAGATTACACATCGGTTGAGTCGCCATGGCACACTGAGTTTGGAAGTCAGGTGACTGTCTTACCTCCGCCATAAACAGATAAACGAATCATCTTATCGTCAGTCAGCTATTTGGTCATGTGGTATTGTGATAAGAATGATTCCACAAGTCTCCAGAAACTAAAGCTGCCAGAAATGTCCAAAAAAGTAGTTCAAAATGGAGATACATTTGATAAAGAGTTCCAACCCGCCGAGTTCTTCAGGTTGGAAAATAGTTTTGCAGCGTCTATAAGTGGTTCCTACTGAAACATTTGGCGAGGCTCTCGTACTGTGAACAGATGGTGAGATATCTCAAATACAGTGCCAGGCCATTGTGTAAAACCCACCAAGTCATTAGAGTATGTTGGGAACACGTACATTTTTAATGTTATTTAACTATGTCAATGGTGATATCGAACGTAGGCCATACTTTCTTGATCGATTTTTCAAAATTGTAATTAAATGGGGTTCATACCAAGAACATACAATAATAAATTCAAGTCATACTAGTGGTATATCAATAATTGCAATGTGAGTGAAGCCATACGAACTGTCCATGGCCCGCAACATTGTCCGTGGTAACATATTTGGTCAATGTCAGTCGTGCCTTCTGTAATATTGTGATCAATGTAAGTGTTGCCTGCATGCATACAACACAAGTATGATAATATAATTTATTCAATAAAATACAAGTTAACATTTGGCATGCATGTTATATCCTTGGTGATAAATATAAAGCATACGACGGTGACTGAAGCTATCAATAAGTTACTACTGATATCAGAAATGCATCTACTTGGAAACGTAACATATTGTCATAAGAATAGAACTCCTTATCTACCGATTTCCTCTTGAACATTAACACTAATATACTGTTACGTGTATATTCCACTTAACAATACACCAATTAAATGATCTGTTCATTTATAACGAAATATATATGTGATATTAAATCATTACGTTACGTATAGGAAATGTAGACACTGAACGATTGATATGTTAATGCTATGTTAATGCTATTTAATTATTCATCCTTTTGTTTAGACCATGTGCAAAGAATCTAAGTTCGTCTAAATTGTTGTGAAACTGATTGATCCAAGTGCATACCGGCACCTATGAAATGGAGGACCCTGATATGTATAACTATGCAATAGCAGATGATTCATGTCTACAAACAAGTAAATCTCGATAATGATAAGATGTTGATGACTGCTCACAAACTGTTTAATTTGCTAACACCAGTTCATGAACTTTACTGACATGGTTTTGGTGTACACTTCTTTGAACACTGGCAGTTCACAAAGTCTGTCGATAAATAATTTAGACATCACCATAACGGTCTACAGTCCCATTGGTACCTGTAACAATAAAGTAAACACATGCACTTAGTAAAAAAGTGTTGTATAATTAACGATACAGACTGAAATCGCCACTACAACAACCAATAACAGTTTATACTTTCTGTAGAGAGTATTTCATCTCGGCAATGGAAATAATGAAACTATTTGCAGTTGGAAATATGATAAGTCAATATTATACATAATAGTCGCTTCCAACGATACTAAATTCACAATGGACTATTTACTTCATTACCAATAACGATTGTTTTGCAATGTATTCGAGATTACAAATGAAATTATATTAATAATTACCAGAAATCTTACATTGAATTTAAAATAACGTATGACTTATTTATTTAACAGTAGAACATTGATTACCATCTCGTACAAACTTAGGCCGAGAAACTCTGCGATCAGCTGTAGTATTGACTATTGGAGGTAGAATATCTCGACCTAATACCAACTGAAGCTCAACATAACTGAACCTCAATCTCATTCGCTGAGATATGATTCACATTAATATAAGTCAATGGACGGAGTGACGTTACTAGTGAACCGAGTACTCAAAAACCCACTGAAAGTGATTAACTGTTTACGTTTCAATTACTCTCCCAACACGAAGGAACATTATTCACAACGTACATGTATATACTTAAGTGTACGAGTAGATACAGATGAAGTCGTTTTGATTGTATTCACATGATCATGCTTAAAGCAAACACATTGGAAGTGCTCCGGTACATCACATCACGACTTTCAATGTTCAGAAGAAAGCAGCTGGCCTATCACCCTGAGATTCGTCCATCTCTCCTGTATGACTAGTTACTACCCCAGACGATACAAACCCATTTATCTGGGGTTTACTAATTTCTGACTGACTGTTCGAAGTCGACACCTCGGAGAAATCGGAATCGAAAGATAAATCTATGTCGTTAATGTCTTCCTCGTTCTCTGGCCAAGGCCCAAGACTCTGTATTCCTTTATTTAACCCAGGAACAGTTTCAGAGTCCAGGTTTGACCACGCTCCGTCTTTGCCGTCGAAGTAGTACGTCTGGTCGTCCGTCCCTGTGTGTCCATTCGTGTCCGAATATTCGAACGTCTGTTCTGAAGCACCACCTCCGTCTGTGTAGAAAGAGTCATCGTGGTCTATATGCTCCACAGGCTTCAAGTGTTCCTGGTATCCAAACTGACTATTTCCACAACTACTCAAACCATGATGCGACTGCTCCGTGTCAAAGCAGCTCGGCGAGGCAGGTGGTCCTTCTTCAGAATACCCAAACGTCCTGAACGGTGCAGTGTTATCTGAAGGAGGGTTGTTGTAATATCGTCCGAAGCTTGTCAGGGGACCTTTGTAGTTCTTTTCGTACTCGCTCAGTTCATCTTCAGACCCTTCCTCGGCGATGGGCTGACCGAGAGGCACACTGTCCGACCGACTGTCGTCGAGTGCAGGTCTGTCGGACAGAGAACTGGTCCTGGAAGAAGAACGCGATGACACAACAGCGTGAGTTTTGAACACAGTATCGTGGGACGTTCCTGATTTGATCACATTGGAATCATTGAAAGACTCCTCAGGCTCTTCTTTGATGGATTCGAAGCACAACCCTAGACCTCCCGGGGAATACGCAGGCGCGTAGTTGTACGCTAACGCTTCTTCAAATCCTCGATCAATGTCAGAGTCAAATTGAACATCTGTCTCAGTTGTTGAATTATCACCACCGTCAGTTGATCCCACCTGGGGGTCGGATTCCAGTCGCGGAGAGAGGTCTTCCTCGTCCATCCAAGGTGGTCGCCTCTCATCCTCATAAGGTTCTAATATCACCGACTGGACACTCCTCGGAGAACCAAATTCTGCTTCTCTGTCCTCCGTATCTGCTGGAATTTCAGTCAGGTCCATCAAGTCTTCATTCGTAGAGTAGTCGTTGCTCTCTCCTGAAGGTGGAATGCCTTCAAGTTTGACGAACTCCGAGTTGACTTCAATGAGAACCTCGTTGAAGGCTTCGTCCATGTCTCTCGACATACTAGTGTCTGGATCTGCAGAATGTCCAGGACCAAGTATGCTGTCGATGTCATCCTCATCATACGTGTTACTAGCTCCTTCACTCTCGCTCTCCTGATGGCGCAGACGTGGCGTTGCTTCCACGAGATTGTCGTGGTGGTAATCACTGGACACGTAATACAACGACACGTCACTTCCGGTGTTGCGCTTCTGTTTCGTCTCTGTCCTCGTTGGCGTGTCAGCCTTGGTTTCAGGAACATCCTCAGCATCAAATGCTTCATTGACAAAAATAGTGGGGAGATGTTTCTTCCTCATCTGCTCTTTCCATTCCATTCTAGAAGAACCGGAAGTACTTCGTCTCAAATCGTTTCCCCGAACTGGAGTCGACAGCATGGATTTACTGGGGCTGGTAGGATCAGAACTATGTATGCTACTCTCCATTGTCTCATCCAACCGTCTTTGTTCGTCTAGCTTCTGGTTATTGTTGCACATGACAGCCATGCCATCGTCCAAATCAGTGGTGCTGATCTCCACCATGTAGCCGTTGCTGACGTCGGCGATGTGGTTGGAGGCGCCCCTGAAGACGCTGCCGTTGGCTCTGACTGCTTGACCATTGGTCAGGTGAGTGGCTGTGGACGCTCTGGAGGCCACAGATGCGGGTCTCCCGGCCACTCTCACACGATGTCCGTCAGCGTCTCGACACTTCCTGGTGTAGGACTGTAGTGTGCAGGAGGAAGGATCTGGAACATCACAAGGCCGAGTGTTATACATATGCTATACTAACAATAATATTGGTTAAATATATGTTAATACGTGTATTACTTTGCATACTAGAAGAATAGCAGTGTATTACTATGAATTACTTATGATCACAATTAACAGGACACCCAATTATTTGTACTAATAAATACAGGTAGGACATATATATTCCAACCCCACATATGATTTACATATTTTGAGCAATTCTGAGTGTATTAACGACATACCAATGATAAGACTGGATGTGGTCTTATATCAGTTAGTTACATCCACGTGCCAGAATAATAGAACATTGCATTCTAAATAGTGATCCTTCAAAGTCACATGCAAAATATCATAGAAAAATGGATTAGATAAAACGTATATTAGACGGGTACGGTCTCATTTACCAAAATTAATTAATTAATATTTATATATCATATTAATCATGGATAACACAGACTTAATTAATAGTTGTTTTATACTACAGTATACAAGTAATAATTCCCTATGTCAAGAGCATGCACGCACTATACAACTTTGACATTTGTTTACTAGGTGACACATTGTATGATGCAAAGTAGAGCAAAACTGACAACCGATGCATTCAGAAATAACATAACAGACTAGATGTCGAGCAACAATATTGTCAATTAAAATAACTAAAATAGTTTTTACAAAATTCACCAACACTGTTGTTATATAGAAATGTTTATTTGTCACGTTCAATACAGTGACGATGTTACTTGCATACATATAAATGATACTAGTAACTTGAAACTACTCTTTTTATTCGCACAATTACATTACGACACTGGACGCTGTCCCACGGAACAATCGTAGCACTACGAGGAACATCGTAACTCCATGTTTGCGCTACGATTGTTCCGTGATACGGGACCGTTGTTTATCCTGTGTGTTTTGTGTTGTCAGTACCGATCTCGAATCAAGAACCATTTAGGCAAAAACTGACTATTTCTTCAAAAGTCTCACAAGAAGGTGCACTTAAGTATTCTATATGCCGATACCTAGTCAAATATCGGCGAACTGTTAAACTATAGACAGATACGTGGTACACAGCCTAAACATGCATAGCCAGACTTCTCCTAATAGTGGGTGTGTTTACTTCTCACGTTTACACTTTTTTCCCGTCAGTAAATACGCGATATATTACTCTATCAATATGTTAAATTAACCTGGCTACCAACAATCATTGCACGGCAAACGTTGCCGACATAATTCAATAACTATGTCACAAGACATGCACCGTTTGTGTTGATGCGTTGGTGATACATACAGTATTTGGTTAGTGTTTAAAATACATGCATTGTATATTGCAAGAATTAAAGCATGCAATTTAAGAAAATTTGTATGCTTTTACACTTCACCAACTTTGAATGGTTATTGATTATAAGTATATTCAAAATGATCAACTTCGTGTGCACTCAAATGTGCAATAGTATTGGATTGCCACTTTCGAGGATGAATTAAATAAACATGTTTTGTGACAATTAGAAACTAAACCACGCGTTACCTTAGTTAATTCGTATTAGCAATCCCTGGAGTATTCGCGTACACAGTGCTCACTGGCGCTGATTGTTAACAATTAATGAACTATGGACGGATAACCAGGACAGCGGATAAACGAGTGTTGTAATACGATTACCATACATATTAAATATAAATGGCGATGGTGATTGCATGAATTTGACCGTCATAGATGTATTGATAGGCTAGAGACTTTTATTGTTCACTATATAACAGAAGGAGTCAACCAAAGGATAATGCCATTTTAATGAAATATTCTGTTGTTGGTTTGAAGATTTGAAACTGTATTAACCCTCTCACGGCTGGATGAGGCACATACACTGCTGTTTAGGGCATCTCCGGTTGCCTGCAGTGGGGAGGAGTTACAACTGCCCGCTTCGAGACCCGTGTATGAAGACTTTAAGTCATATATAGTTTATGAATTATTATTCAGCCCCTCCTATTACAATGTATTGGTTGATGATGGTATAAACTATACATGGCTGGCCATTCCATGCAGATAGACTGTGATCACTGTTGACACTATACATGCACTACACAACGTACCCCATAGTGTCATGTGACATGTACACGCATACAAAGATAGATACTCAATACCAGAAAACGCGGGCGTGTGAATAGAATCATTTGAAAGTGAAGTGCCGATTCATAAACATGTTACAAGTGAGGTGTAGGTTCATAAAATGTAGTATGCGTTACATAACCCATCACAGTGTGATTGTTTAGTGATATAGTGTTGGTGTCTCGACATTGTTTCAAATTTCGCGGGCGACTCACTTCGTTTCCAGACTCCTCGTCTGTGATTGGCGCTTTGTGGCCAGAGTGTGTGACGTAGGTTGAACTCCTCAGCTGCAGGGAGTACCATACGCAGTTCATAGGTCATAGGTTAGGTCGATTTAGATAATTTGTAACAGTTATATCCGTACTATTTTATATTGGAAATAATAAAGTTTACAGCATGTTATATAATTATATGTCTATTCATAGTTTTCTGACGTTTTAGCTTTACCTCTAGTTATCTGGACATGATTATATACTATACCATTAAGGAACCATCTTTATGAACTAAGCTGTAATACAAAGTCCTACATATATTCAGCGCTGGGAAAGTGTAAGTTAATATTCAAATTAGAGACATTCAACTATACAAATAATACCATGTATTAGAATTTAACGAAAAATGTTTAGATCATCTATTCATACACATTCTGCATACACACTCAATAATGTGTGAACTATTTTGTTTCTTTGAGTGACTAGCTATGCCTATAAGTAAATGTGATGACTTGGGATACTGTCGTAATTGCTTTCCTACTGTATAAACTATGTATTTGTACTATAAGAAGAAATCTACACTAGGCCTACGCTATGTAACAATGATAAGAATTAATGGACAGTTGAATTTACAGCATTAAACAATGCTACTGTCATACTACATTTTTATACTATACTAGTATTTGATTAAAATATTTGAACTAAATGCATGTCCTTTCATCCGGGGGTTTCGAGGGGCTAGTTGATCGTCACCATATCATGGTTACGTCGGTGGCAAGGTCAGTGTAGTTATACTCGTTATAGTCAAGCGCCAGGATTGACCGAATCACTACTGGATTACCTTCTTCTTCCGCCGCTGAATCTCGCAGAAAGTAGACCTTCCACGTGTAGATGAGTGCATGCCGATAGCGTTTACTGAGCAGCCACAGGGCGTGTGGCAACGTCAGTGACTGTATTAACACCAGCCACTGGGCGACTGATTGAACCGTGGTCCTGTTAGGTGACTGGACAAGTTGGATGAACTCTAGTATCTGAAAACGAAAGTAATATGATCACTTAAAGACATATGTATCAATATTTGCTATTACTACTAGTAATCAGCTGTAATAAACACATACTTTCAGTTAAAACAAACTTCAGGGTGAAATACAAGGTAAAGAACATTAAAATGTTGCCACATGTAGCGTTGTTAAACGTGAGAAATGGGCTAGGGAAAGCCACACTAGGGTGATAACTAAACGTATAAATGACTTTATGTTCATAGCGGTTGGGTGCGAATCTCAGCAGGTCATCATGGAATGCTTTAAATAATGAAGGTAAATGTTATAGACGAATGATGTCTTTGTTCATGATAACAACTTGTCGGCAAGTAGATACCGGTATATCATGGTTATCTGTAGTTAAGTCAACACCAACAACAAAATTACCACTACTACTACTACCACTCCTCCTCCTCCTCCTACTACTACTACTACTACTACTACTACTACTACTCCTAATACTGCTCCTCCTCCTACTACTACTACTACTACTACTACTACTATTTTTGCTGCTGCTGCTGTCCAAAATTGTCCTCAATGCCGAATGACATTATGCTGCTGACCAAATTGATGCCGCTACTGATGATGATGAAACAATAACCCGGAGGTACTGATAACAAATTGCGCTACAAACAATTTCACCTTAATGATTTGCCCATGTTGCTCTAAGTTTCGACGACTTCTATATAAAGGATATTGCGTTTTGTTTCCTCTATTCCGGGTTAATTCCCAACTGATACGTCCTAATGTTGAAGCCACGTTCTGACGACCACCTCTCATCACTATTAGTATGATCGATCTCCTCTGAGAGGTTTAGCAGCGGAGTGGTCGTTATACTGTCGTTACTGGTCGCAGATCGATGACTTGGTATTATTTGAACAGGTATCGCGAAACATTTCAGGACCTATTTGTTTATTTCTGTGGCCTCCCTACCTGTGGCTTTGCATCTGTATTCAATAGACTCTACGCCACTGTATTAAATAGTAAACAGCCCAGAGCATTAGTCAGAGATCGAGTCCTTATAATGAACTCAGTTAATATAGTAAAATGCACTATGGATCTTTATCATTGATTCTCATATCGGCGTGTGTTAAATAAATAAGTGATGTTGCGATACAGCATTGATATCAACAGGTAAACAAATTTCAAAATTGATATCCCCATTAAAGCATGTTTATACAAAGATAATATAGAATGTACAAGGTGTGTTGTGTGCCGTACAGATAAATGCCACGATATTACAATATCCGACCCTGCTAAATTGAAAACGAGTAATCCTTATGAATGCAGGAGTCGAATAAAATAGCATTATTCGCCGCGTCAGCGTTTTATATGTCTCAATACCAGTATATGACGCCAGTAAGTGGGGCATACTAAGCAACAGGAAGTGCCTAATGATGCAGGATAAAGGTAATTGAGCCATGCGTGGTCTAATGCTGGAATATATACAGGAAGGAAGCAGTGACAACATCACGCGTTATCAAATAGGTTACTCTGCCCCGTGACGTCATTCCGGATATATAAACAACATTACGATTGATGAATCAGTAAAGTGAGGGTAATTCGTAATCAATCCTGGGATGTCTGGATGGCAAATGCAAATCGATATGCATATACGACTGTACAATCCGTGACATGGACGTAGTAAATTATGGCGTAGTCTTTCTGAAAAACCAAGATTATTCAGAAGAAACAAAAACAAAGAAAGAAGAATTGTGCAAAGAAATGATGACATTCATGGAAATTGTGTTCTTGTTCTTGTTTATAGAGTAAACCTGAAACAATCATGTTATGTGTCTGGTAAATAATTTAATTTTTAATTAATAATTCCGATTAAATATACTGTTTAACTAAGTATTAGAGACCCAATATCTTCACATACCACTTTAGATATAAAATGCCTATACGTCATAATCATGACATATACAAACCTATACCGGAAGCCAATGTATGATATCTTTCATTAACTGAGATCATGATAATGAGTATATCAGATTGTCATCAAGATAACTGACATTGTGTGCTTATGGGGGCGGTTCCAGAGAATGTCATTGTCTTCTATATACATCAACAGAAATATTTATAATATATGTCATCTGGTCCATATGGAAAGAATATGCTGTGAATTATGAAGCTACGTGTTCCTTTCCGAGAGTTGCCTCGACCTTCTGTGCTTATGACTGCGCCCATAGCATTTCACACCAACTTCTTAAAACTCCTATATTACCTTACTCTGTTATGTGTTCAAGAGCATGTGAAAGTGTTTCAATCATGCTCAATTGTGGCGGGAAATAAAGCAAAGAAACAACTCATAAAGCATAAACAGGATTTAAAGAGATGATGGGAGTGCTCATCTTCGTGTTAGTGGTCAATATGTTGAACACACACACAAACTATCCAATCCAACACCTGTCCGTTTCATCAGTAGCGATGCAATGGCTTATTTAGAAGGAGGTCGTGTAGATAACACAGAAGCGGCCAATCATGATACGAGAGAATGGCACCCGTGGGATGACGTCCAATTCCAGGAATCGCTGTCATTACAGCAATATATAAGAAGATTGGTCAAGCGAATGTCATCAATTAATCAAATTATTGAATGCACCGGGAGGTAGATAATTAAAAGAAGAGACCGGTCGCGTGGAAGCCATCTAACGGTTTAGATGTGTCCACTTTTAAAAAAGATATATGTGTTTTAAAACTGAACCATGGAATATATTACTAATGCATGAAATCACACTATTTTATATTGGTAACAATGCGGTATGCATTGCAGCCTTTTTGCTATACGTGTATCTAAAGAATATAGTCACGAACTTCTGATTTAGGTCGAAACTACCGGTATAGTCTCGTTGCATGCATCTGGTTCGTGTTACAGAGCATCAAATAATGTAGTGTTAGAATATGCATTTCAGAACATTACTATTGTTATTGTATTGAGTAATACTGTGCTCGAAATCAATATTCTAGCGGTTGGCAGTATCAAAATGCAACCTGTAAAATCCGTATCAGTCAGGCACAGCATGCATGTAAGCAATATAACAATTTATTCAGAATAGCTATTTGAAATGAGCTGATTAATACGTGGGCTTCGTTTACACATTTTTTTTTGGTTCCAAAGCAGACAATTGGTGGATATTTTATAAATCAAAATAAAGAATGGTCGCGCTGACAACACCCTCCTTCGTAGTTGACATTAGGAATCGCTGGATATAGCGTCTTTCATACTGTGTATATACGTCACAGATTTTCTGTTAGTCTTGTAAACAATATAATGGCAATACTCCCAGAATAGACACGTCTTAGAACTGACATCTTTAGTGCATTTAGCGCTCTTCGCATTCCGGTGTACGTTCTGAGAGAGATCAATGCTAAACTATTAGCAAACATACGCACAATGCTACACTGACCAGCAGAATAGTGGACACAGTAAAATTAAGTGCCTGCGTCTTCAGATCAGTGCACTTTACGTGATCACAATCAGTCAGTATCGCGGGTTCTAGTCAGTCGATTTGCCATTGTATTATCTTCACCAGCAGAACCGTTACACGAATATTATAAGAAACAGGTAATAGTTGTTCCCATTATTGTTAGCTGTGCGGCTTAAATAGTCGTTGTTCAATATTTCGTATTATTATTAGAACATCCCTGAACAAATTAAACGTGGTGGTGGTGGTGGTGGTATATTTTAACCGGATTCAATATTATATATATGCGTATACATTCTTTTATACAGGCCTCGGGGCCTATAGATTGAAAACTATCGATGAGAGCTACTAGAACCTGTTAATTATAATACACCTACTTTTACACGGATGAGATACGGCATTTATCTGTCGCCTTGACATTAACAGTATAAACACCGTTTACATTGATATCATATCACATTATAACCCCAGCCCCCACTGATGTATAGTCACAATGTCCCTGTTTCACAGCATACTTAAAAATGTTAAACCAGACTTGGAGATCAATTAGTCTATTTATGTGCCCCGCGGGTAAAATTATGATTATGACGATTGTTCTTTATTAATAACGCTTTGCTGGACTGTTGTGTTATTGGTGATCTGTCGTACTTCAGGCTTAAAGATAACACATGCTGGTGTTATAACAAACGACGATAGCCCATGCTTGCCGTGTAGATCTGAAGTCAAGCATGAACATATATACCTAGGTAAGTATAAATCAACCCAGATAACCTTTCAACCGCAATGGACGACAGCAATAATATTGATTGTGAAAATAATTGGTCACTATGAGCAGTCTACGATATGCTCCCACGGTTACAATAATACACAATTTCTTCCCAACCCCACGATATAGTACTTTGCCAGTTA
Source organism: Lepetodrilus pustulosus (assembly GCA_032355345.1). NCBI lineage: Eukaryota > Metazoa > Mollusca > Gastropoda > Lepetellida > Lepetodrilidae > Lepetodrilus > Lepetodrilus pustulosus. The sequence continues at coordinate 15,191 of JAULBP010066390.1, forward strand.
TAACTCATGGTAAATAACCTGAATACGGTCGTATTTCTTTTTCCTTCATTATATTAATGCAAAGTGACATAAATCAAAGTGGTAAGACTAAAATATAAAACGATACGATTATGATCCTTCACAGATTATTGACGCATCACAGACAAGTTAATTAATGTCGCGTGCCCTGAATTCATATAAAATATGAAATTTGTGATAACGATCGAGTCTTCTTGGGGAATAAGTGGATTAGCAAATAACAACGTTTGGGTGGATAATTCACACGTGAGTAGTCTTAGACAGAAATTCGTTTGACCATTATCTAGGTCAACCATATGTGATAGTATGTCTTTAAAGTTTCGGACGAGACATGCAGTGTCTGTGCAAGCAGTGTAACACGTAACGTCACTTGAAGATTCCACGTAATCACAAGAAGCTTGTCATCGATCGAGCAATAGGGTGGCTTTAATTAACTCACCTTTACCTTGGAAATACCGTAATCGGCTGAATTATTAATTTCTGGGCCAATTTGAACTTCCTTCAACGCGAGCTGCTTGGATGCGTGCGGTAACATAAGGATAAGGATGGTGGGGTTGGTTGGCGGGGGGTCGGGGATACATAGTTTTACGTGATCAAATTTCAAGGAATTGTCAACATGACGAGACACTGAACTTGTTGAAATTAATGTTACCGTTGACTGATAAATGTAATACAAAACAAATTACGGTAAGACCTGTTTTCATAGTGGGGAAATTCTTATATATTTTGCTTTCTTGTCGGAAATAGGTGAATAGTCCCAGAAGACACTTCTCACTCCAAGTTGTTCACACAAATAATAACTTGTTCATTGCATGACTTTGCTAATTAAACTACGAGTGCAAATATGTCACATCAATTAATTACAGTGGCTCTTCCGCGGAAAAAAATATTCGATATGAGGTCAATAGTATACAGGTTCATAATGCAATCTATTTGAACGAGACTGAGAGCTTTTGCAGTCGGATCTAGTAAATGACCCTTACATTGGAATTCACTGAAAGTTAGCGACATTGTGATAGATGTAAAAGGTCCGTGTTGACCGAGAGTTTGTTAGGCTTTATTTCATTCCAAACAACGTCTCGAATCCGATGTCCACTCTATAGCTTCTCTATTGTAATCAATTGTCTGCTCAGCCTACTCATCTCCGATGCCCACTCGGTTCTCCTAAAACAAAGTCGTGCTCGTCACGCGTAAGGTCAGCTCCGACTGAAGTAATATTTAAATTTCAAATAAAAATGTTTGATTTCATCCGAGTAAATTTGCTGTGGCATTCCTTTAATGCCGCGGACAATTGCGTTGTTGATCCCGCGGAGAACTTGACATTGTGGCAATATTTGTCCTCCCTTACAGGGCATCTTCATAGAGAAGTTAATCTTCAAGACGATAGGAACACTATAATGTCAGAATTCAAACAAAATACGAAATGACCGAATTCATATCACGCCAAACTGATTCACGTCTGGTTTTTGTGTTCCGTAGTTGACATCCATTATTTATTCTATACGGGAAATGGAGAAGAGGCATTTAAAGCAAAGACGGGGAATACTGATCCAACACTTCTACAGGGGGGGGAAAAACACCCGGAAAATTGGCGATGCAGGTGTAACCTATTCATATTACTGATAAACAAAGACGTGCTGTAATCATGTTGTAATACTAACGTTTTTCTCATCTAGCTTGGCAAGCATATCTAAAAACGTCATATCGTCCGTGATTTCATGGAAAGTAATAGGACGATTTGTTTACTACAATCACAATGAAGAGTAAAGTTAACTTGACCTGGACTCATAATTACTTTAGCTGGACGACCATGTGATCACGTCCCATGTATTGGCATGTATGACCTTATGATTTGTGATTGTACAAATACCACATGCACTATCTAACAATCTTTCTTTAAATATATACCACAAGAATGGACATATTATCTAAAATATAGGGAACTTCAGTCAATATTATCTCAAGTTCTCAACATTAGATGTGCCTCTCAAATACAACATTATGCAAGACTGGAACAAAATACAACAAAAATAAATCACACATGTACAGTTGGACAGTTGAAACTTAAGAAAAGTAGAGTGTTTTCCATTACAAACTCTGGCATAGTTTCCATTGAAAATAGAACATCGTAATGAAATCGACGCTCCGGATATGACCGTTGACGGAAAAGACTATGATTTAATAGTTACAATTTACCAACTAACTGCATGTGTTCATGTCAATTAATAATGGATTTTCATTAAAGCAATCCCTGTTATCGCACTTACATTTTATTTCACCAGTCAACTGTCCTCTAATCTCAACCCTACACGGACAGGCCGTCTTAAGTTGATGAAGGCATTAGTTATTGATGTTTTCAGAGGCAATGCAATATTTGACATTTTGACCGTACAATCTAATCAATACTGATTACGTTTTCGCCGAAGTCAAGCAGCTGTATACTTGATTCGTCATTGTGTAATATATGAGGAAAATAGTGATTACATATTTAGGAACATGTTAAAATAATAAAACAAACACACACACACACACGCACGCACACACACACACACACACACACATACACACACACACACACACACACGCACGCAAACACGCCTCACTATAAACGGGACGTGTAAAATCATGAAGCAATAGCTATAGAAAAAATATTCTATTGATTAGATTTATTATTGCACATATGTCACCTAGGTATACATGCATGCACATCTAACACACGGGTGTATTACACTGGACTTAATTATTATGTAATTAATTAACTGCGGACATAATTAGTTCATCCATATCCTCAAAATGTCACTCCCATCTGGCGCAGTATACTCCATAGCTGTGTAACATTGATCTCAATATCGCTGATATTATCGGATAGTATGTATAAAACAGCAGGGGGTTAGAGCGACAAACAGGTTGTATTCAACCTCGGATTAACATTAGGATTTCCAGTATTAGCTGAACCGACCTAGCTGTACTCACACTAGGTAGTATGTCATGTATGAACACCTACAGTGTAGAACACCGTTTATTTGAAGTGTTCATATAGGCAGGGAAATGTTATGAGTTATGTGTATATATTGCATACTCAACACAATGAATTAAGGGTCATGCATATATTGTTTTCGGGAAGTGTTCTACCATATTTTGGAACGGTTTTAGGAATGTAGGTCCAGTTGCACGACACTCTTGTAGGCTAAATAATTGTAGGGACTTACAACTGCCGTTACAATAGTTATAGCGTTGTCTTATTCCCATACTCTACAAGAGCCTCGCGCAACCCAATTTCAATTGTAGGAGACTACACAGTTTGACTTACAACTACTGTAGCGCTACGAGAATGTTGTGCAACTGGGCCCTGCTGGTGGCATTCTACTTCCAATAGGTCTGCAAGTTCTTGGAGCCTGTAGACGTCTGGAAATTATTCGTTGTTAAATCAGTTCAAAACGCCGTGCTAAATGTACCAGTAGATATATATTTAGGCCTACACTAAATTGACATATTTATTTACTATACGGAAGTTGAATTTGCATGTACAATTTACTTTACACTGCTGATTTTACATACACTGTTGAGCTCACCTATTCTGTCTATATACTTTACACTATTTCCATTATACTATATACTTTGGAATGTACACATTCTAGTCTGTATATATAGTTGGCTTTTGACGTCACACATAAATTTGTACTTTTCCTGTTATTACGCATTCTGCTGACTGTCCGTATACATGTGTACTTCAGATTTCGCACGTTCTGTGGGTGGCATATTCTGCAGACTTTGAATATATTCTAGACATTACTTGTACTGTAAAATGCGCATACGTTTTTAACAGTACAGCACTCTGTTGATGTCAAATACAACGTTGACCGTGTTGGGTTACATTGCCATGGTTACTCCACATAAAACATGAAAGTAAGGACTAAGTTATTATCTTGGAAACGGATATTGGCTAGGAAACCTCCAGAAAAAAAAATGCAAATTGCTACAAACACCAAGCTACCGAAGCGATACCTTTTCCAGACTTACTTTAGAATATTGATCATGTAACTTATCAGTAAATGTAACACTTAATCCAAGCGCGTCTCCATATCGACGCTGCTGTAGAAAATACTCAAAGTGCACGTTGCCGATTTTGTTCTATAAACACTCAACGCCGAGCAGTCAATGTATAGATTTGAAACACCTACACACAGACAGTGGCGTTTTGCATGGAGGATTTAGTTGATTTCCAATGATGTACTGCATGTCTGTATGGACTACTATGAGCACTAATCTGAACAACACAGGACTCGCTCATGCATGGGCGCTGCCATTGAGCTGAGAAGGAAGCTATACCCAAGTGACATGTCAGATACATAACTTCACTTCGTTTAATTATTCAGAAGATATTTTCACGAGGGTTTCTATTCTTTCTGTAGGGCATCCTCATGAAGTTAATGGAGCTAAACATCATGTTGTTCTACACTTTAATTGCCTTTGCTTTAGTCAACGGTGACCGTATGAACTTGGTAGTATTACTGTTGATAAAACATACTTGACTGCCGGAGAAAATTTGCTGAAGTACTAAACCAATACACCGCGGGTACATGCCATATGGAATGCATTGTGTGTGGATACAATTGATTGTTGACACAAATTAGGAACTTGTTTCTATTTAGCTTTTCTTTCAGTATAGGTGGTCAAGTAAAAATAAATGTGATTTGTTGAAGCGGTATGACATATATTATTTATATCGATATATTATGATAGCATGCATGGATACATCGCTTTCAGCTGAAGGAACGGAAGACGTCAAGTCATGCGTATCCTCATTAGTAGAATCTAAGCACTAGGATATGCATTACTCAGTGCACAGTCTATCTAATTATTCCATTCTTTTAGTTGCACGTATAAAACGCATTAAATCTGGCAGTTACCAGAAGATAAAAAACCCAGCTATTTCATTATGGACCTATCCTAATGTGAATTCATAATTCTAGCAATTATACATGTACGTTAAAGTAGGTGGCCCTACTGTAATACTCAGTCGTCTCGTTTGAGGAAACACTCCATTCAAATACATAAATTAAGTGGACCATTTATTAATAGTCGCTAGATTTACTAATCAATCTTACCACCCGGCAACGATCACGTAATTTCAACACGTCATACCAGTATTTCATGGACGCTTACAGACATCTTTTGTGCCAGATTTTATTTGTATAGTAATGAGTCTCATAACTTAGACACCCACCAATGAGGTTGACCGAGCCCAACGTTATTATAATATGATATTTTTTTAAACTGACAATACTTAGATAATAACTCAGTTATTTATGAGAATACGGAGTCTCCTGTCGATATTGAAACCAGTACATTACAGGCTGCATGTACACATGCCAACTGACAGAGAATGAGAACTCACATGTTCATGCATATGGTCTGTTTAAAACCTTTCTTCGTTTCTCAGTAGACATACAATTGGGCGGTATATTTATCTGAACGCGTTGATATTAAATAATATTATCGACGGTAGCATGATTGAATTAGGATTGCCTTGGCAGCAGCTAAGTGATTTTTAATGCAAGTTGCAATATTCAGCCATCTACTCGAGTGTGGGCAGCGCAATCCATATACACAACCATTTTGCTAATGCATGTACGAATATGGAATCCATAACTTGCCTTCTTGGACAAGTCCCCGCTTATGCCTGCTCTCAGACACGTGAATAGCACGTTTTCTCAATACTCACTTTACTAGTTCATTTAATCGATGCATACCTTATTTTCCGAGCTTGTTTAATTGTCAGACCTAAAAAGAAACTGCGTTGGGGATTGACATACAATATTAAAATATGGTTTAATTACCAAATCCGTGCCCTTTCACTTCACTCAGGTCTCCGGCATGTGAAACAAGTGTAACAAAGAACACGACATGCGGACGAATATTCCTACATTTCCTGCTACGTTTCCCGCAGTGCATGCTATTGTGTTTATTATTCCGCCCGTGATCGAGTTTTACCTGATAAAGCCTAGCTCCTTTATCCGGGCCTTGTGGCACCTGTCATACGAGATGGATGGATTTAGCAGTGGCAAAAACTCATCAATAGCAACATCAATGTACGCTCACTGAAGCTTGATGCATATTAATGCTAATATTTCTTGAGAAGGGAACGTTTTGAAACTTGAATATATATTAATATTTGTCACCAAATATGGACTCCGAGAGGAAATAAAATAATTAAAATTGATATCTCTTATCAACATCAATTTGATATCGCATAGGAACTAACCACTTCAAATGGTTATGATTGGTCAATACAGCCAGGTGAAAGATTATCTGCTGACAAGTAATCACCATAATAGCGATACCGTGATGTCATAGTGCAAACGCACATAACCTTAAATAATTTATTGCCTTCCTTTTCAAGTGCTATTTTCCTTCTTAAATGACGTACGAATGATATTGGGTAATACACAGCTTCTCACCATCGTATGTTTTCATATCCTTGTTATCCTATTCGTTGATAAAAGTAATGTACATTTACGTTACTTTTATCAACTCGTTTGATAACAACAATATCAAAACAGACGAGAGTGACATTCTAAACTTAATTTATAAATATTATTCATCCAACATTGATTATACTTTCGTACATTTTGCTTACGGTTTTTAAACTTACTCACTGTTTTGATACATGTATTATTATTCCAAGTATGGCTACACTCCC
>JAULBP010066391.1:0-12805 GCA_032355345.1 Lepetodrilus pustulosus
ATTCAAACTGGCATCCACCCTAGTGATGTTACCTGAGGTACATAGAATAAGTCTGGCTAGTTACTTTCATTGTAACACAGAGATGCCATACTTTCAAATAATTATCTATGTTGGCTGGCTGACTAATAGGCCTACATTGTTTTGCGGTATGATTTCCGTCCGCACCCACGGTCTTTTCTTCCATGCAATGCATACGTGTGTAATGTAATCATATCCAGCGATATCAGCGACATTAGAATAAATAACGGAATTGTGTAAGGATACTGATTTTAACAACATGGCAAAAAATACATGCAAAACTCGAACTCGCGTGGCTGCTGAGAGAAATCCAATATGGAAGCCGGAGGTCACATGGTGTGATCATTCGCACCACATCGGCCAACCAACGGAATTGTACGAGGATTGATGTGGTGATATATATATATATATATATTGATCTATTACTGTTACAGCGTGTTATCGATGTCAGGAGAGCTTGGGCAGCACTATACTATCTTACTTGTGGTTCTAATATTAGGATTAGTGATCCACCGAAGCATTTTGCGGTTGAAGTGTCGGTAAAATCTTATCCAGAACTGACGGAATGAGGTTAATAATATCTACGGCTCTTTAGAATGAAGCGCCCCTTATAGTATCACACATTCCGGAAAATAGTATCAAGCTCCTTACAGGGTTCATGCGGTTGCTAGCGACAAAGACTTTGAAAAAATGCGTTGGCCTTTTTGTGTTCCCCGGTAGCGCAGTCGGTGCAGGTTGGCGCGAGTTAGATTCCCGACTGCAATAAAAACAATGTCATTTATGAAAAGGAGGAAACTTGAGGACGGAATGTTTTCTCAAAATTTAAAGATGAGACAGAAAACATGGAACAAGAGGAAATATTTCCTCTTTTAGTACTCGATGATACAAGAGAGGGCACGACAACAGAACAGATCAGACCTATTACTTTCCAAATAAATTTAGATACCGGTACTAGTATATCACTTAACTATATTAATTCATACGTTGTGTATCTTGTAGGGACTGTAAATTAACACGAGACAGTCCGAGATTCATTCAACATCCGGTAACATAAACTGGTGGCCAAACATCTACCTTCGTTTGATTTCTTATCACATTCTGTACACACAACTGAACTGAATGAAACTGAAATTTCGCTCGTAGATCATACATACATGAATATTCTTAAAGGCATAATATCACATATAGTTGTAGTGGTTGCAGTTGTAGCTAAGAACGTCCAAAACAACCACAACTGCAAAGTACATTCACTTGATATGCATATAATCATGTTTGTACTTCTAAAAACCTTTCCACCAGTGTAGTAGGCAACATTCCATTTCAACAAACCGATTTGGACTTAATTATTATTACTTCATTTATAACTCTAAAGTGGAACGACGAAATAATATCGTCACCGCTGTTTGCTTCACATATCAGCTGATGCATCAAAGACAAGATAATATACATTTATATAAAATATGAAGTTTGTGAGTGATAACTATCGAGCGTTGGGGAATAAATGCATCAGTAAATAACACCTTTCGGGCGGATTAATCAAATCATTTTGGTGTTTGAGCAAACGACACATTGATAACTTGCAAATCGAAGAACTGATTTAGAGGATATCTGTTTACTTTTCAAAAAGAATTGCTCTAGACAATTTACTTGAAAGGCGGTCATATTGCGCATATTGAGTTTTACAGTTTTACAAATCATGGCATTATATAATTCCAAAGCTATTGTAATAACGACAAATTAGAAAATGTTCCCCTCGCGGTATGTCGATTACTTTGGACCTGTATACACGATCCCATACCGCGAGTTAGCTTTAAGTACACGTACTATATTAATACAAAAGAATAAAGCGTATGAATTCATGCCAGTGCATGCTCAAGAGATATTTTTGAGGAATAGTTTAATCTAGATCATCCTCTCACCCCAGGAATACCTGTTACGTTAGCACTTCCCTGCATTGCTAACGTAATAAGTACCTCTAGATGAGTCCAGATAGACCGTTTTAAATAAATGCGTCTTGAGATTGCTATTTGAAATTAGTATTACCACCGTTATTAATACAATTAAGTATTATATAATACAAAATGAATAGGTCTGTGACCGATGTCACTATTTGGATTAAACTGACCGACCGTGGATCTGGGCACCCGGCAATTTGATGTAAAAAGATATAACAGAGCTTTGAGACAACATACTAGTAATCTGAAGTTGCATTTAACGGCGAACGTGATAGGAAGCTGTGACAGTTACATAGATAGAATTGATGGGTGTGAACTTGCGGTCACCAGGGGTTATACTATATAAACCATGGGTGACTGATTGTAAGGGCCGTCTGCGAAATCAGCTATGCGTACGTTAAAACCTCAACAAAGAAAGAAAGATTGTAAGGCGCGCTGTATGGGACTGCAAGCTGAAGGCAGAATTAAAGCCGGGTGAATCTACAAGCGAGTGTTGGTGTTGCTTATTCCTGACGGTCCATTCCCGACTAAGAGCTACATCAACGCTCCCCTAAAAAGCTCCAAATTGTATTTTATATTGATGTATATCATCGTGAGGACACTGTTTTTCTTTTGTTCAGGCGTGAATGACAGGCAATATAATAAGACGACTACCGTCATAGTATAGTAGGTAGATTGTGTGTATGTTAGCTTAGGTAATATAACTAATAGTATTAACTTGACCACTGTTTGTAACTTGCACTAGACTATCCTTGGACTTCAAGGCAGAAAGAATAAACCAGGTTGAATCGTCAAAGTGAGTTGTGTTCAAAATATACCCGACAGGCCAACGTGGATGGACATCCCCACTAAACATCTCAAGATACATTGAACATCTCGAGATACATCCCAACACCTGCTCGAGACATAACGAGCTAAAATCCTACTCGGGACAAAGGGTCCCTGCAGTCAGGAGACACCTCGGCGACCACTTGATGCAGAGAAAGTGACTGTATGCAGGGCAACCAAGAAAAGTATTTGTAGAGAAGGTACACAATGTACAGAAATATCTGTACAAAGAAATACCTTTAAAAGAAAAAACTGCTTTAGCTAAACCTGTAACATGTCAAGGAACTAGGTATTGTCCATCTGAATCAAGACAAGGTATAAGACAAAAGAAATACCTTTAAAACTAAAACTGCTACACCTGTACCAGACATCAATGAACTAGGCATTGTCTATCTGAATTATGGAGAAGCATGTGTCTGAAAGTTTTCATTAACTTCACTTTCTCAAGAACAACTTCTTTCCACCATCCAACATATACCAAATACAAATATTTTTACAGTTGCAATATTTCTGTCGACCCAGTTATTCACAGAAAGATCTGATTGGTTGCTCTGTCGGGGAAAGGGTCCCTGCAGTCAGGAGACACACCTCGGCCACCACTTGATGCAGAGAAAGTGATGCTGATACAGGCAGTTTTTCCATGTACACAGGGCAACCAAGAAAAGTATTTGTAGAGAAGGTAGAAAATGTACAGAAGTATCCAAGAGAAAAACAATACCTTTAAAAGAAAAGCTGTTACATCTGTAACAGACTTCAATGAACTAGGCATTGTCTATCTGAATCATGGAGAAGCATGTGTCTTTCATTAACTTCACTTCTGCTCAAAACAACATTTGTTTGGGATATATTGGTTATACAGTGTATTGCTTGTAATAATTATAATTCATTCTGATCAGACATGTATGTATATAAATATATTGATGTCTGTTATGTTATAAAATATGTGTTAAATGTGATTCACACCTGGGAAAATGAATAAGTACTCCTCAGTATCTTCAGTCGGTGGGGAAAACCCCACTTGATGCAGAGAAAGTGATGCTGATACTGGCAGTGTTTTCCTGTATGCAGGGCAACCAAGGAAAGTATTTGTAGAGAAGGTACAAAATGTACATTAGTATCCAAGAGAAAAACAATACCTTTAAAAGAAAAGCTGATACATCTGTAACAGACTTCAATGAACTAGGTATTGTCTATCTGAATCATGGAAATTAATTAGAGTTTTTCATCGAAGATTTGAACTAGAAATACAGTATGACACAAAACATGTATGCCGTTATGCAGTGGACCACGGACGAGAACAAGGTTTCACCTCACCATTTGAAGTATGTTGTGTGTCCAAAGGTGCCATTCAATGAGTATCAGGTTGGCGATACTGGCGGGGCCGTTTTCCCTGGGGCAAAAGGGGAATGGGATTACGCAATTCTGGCACTTGGAGGTAAGATCTACTCCATATTATTGTCCACCACCACAAGCTGTCATTGCACGTTCACTTTGTTGTATTATTCCAAAAATGTAGAAGTCTATGTTTGCCATTATTACCATTTTTACGATTGCATATTTTCTGAGAGAGAGGCCCCGCCACTTTTATTATCTCGGATAGTTATACAAATTGTATTTCTTAAATTCCACAGGCTTCAATTTTGCAACCAAATACATCAAGTTTGATGATTATTTCTGCGTGGTAATAAGTCTATTAATAGTACTTCCTTCACTGACGTGTTTTGATCGGCCATTAAATCACAGGAAGAACTGGTGAACAGCCTATATTTCCATAAATATAAACTATCATCGCAAAAACAACGTTTATGTACCTGTTATTTGTCTGTGCTTCACCACTAGTCAAGAAAATTCGCAAATGCTCTCTATTAGTATTCTTCAAGTATCTATAAACATTATAATGTCTAAATCAAGTCATTGTCGTGCTATATTGTTCAACAGAATTTAATTTTTTTTTTAATATTGCCTATAATATTGATAAGTGGTAGTTGATAACATAGCAACAGTCATGGATTATTATTGTTTTTGTTTTGTAGAAACCAGAAAGGAAATGGTCAACTGGATCAGAGAAGCACCAGTACCTCGTTGTGTTCCTGTAACCGTTACCATGCAAGCGGGTAAGTACATTGTAACAACAATGGTACATTGACATTGCATAGATTTAGAATGACAACACATATACTGGTTTCCAGTTGATATTTTAGTGAGCATCACTGAGGGTTTGTCTCTAATGAAAATGTGTTCCCAGTCCACTTAAAAACACATTATAGGGCACAATGTCTTTCTAAACAAATATGATGTTACTGGTATGTTGTGGTTTTCATTAACGACATGCAATATACATGACATAGTCATGATCAAATCTTTCCTGTTCATTGTTTTTTTCTCTCTAATTTTTACTGATTGTTTTACAGTTCATCCAGTTGAAAGGGTTTCTGAACCTGGTAATGAAAACATAGAAATGGTCACAGTGCCGGAGAAGGAAATGAGGGGTAAGAAATTGTTATTCAACATGATAGTTGAGTTTGAATGAATTAAGCCATAGACAAGTTATTGGAATGATTCTCAACCTTAGCATTGTTTTAGGGGGTGTATCTATATCTTTTAAAGGCTTACAATGATTGTTAGTTGCCTACCTTGATTTGTCTACTACACAAGTATAATATACCACAAGCTACCTTTCCTGCATGTCCTACTAGCCTCAAAAGGTTATTTCTACCAATGCTAAAGGTATCATAAAGTCTGCTACAAATAAATGGTTTATTTTTATTTTTATCACTATTCGGACTGGTAAGTTTTCGATTGCTGCTCAAATGTGGTATTTATGCCTATACCATAGAGACTTGTACTATTATAAATGTCTTTTCTCGTCATCCTCATGTTTCTTTTGTTCTTTATCAGTTTATTGCTAGGCTAAATGTTGTTGCATATATGTTGTAGTTCAAGCATGTGCAACACCCAGCCGTCACAACATGCCTGATGAAGTCACAGGAAGTGTTTCTGAGACAAAAAGTGGTAAGAAATTACTATTACTTGCTGGAACTGGAAATACTTGCAAGTATTCTTTTGTGTTCTTGGTTATGTTTGTGTATGTTCAGGTATCGAAATTAACTTTAAAACTTACTAGTCCTAATAGTGATGCAATTAACAAAAGACATGAATTTATACTAGTCCTTAGGATACCTTTAGAATTGGGAGAAATGGCCCAGGCTATTAGACTAGTGTTAATTTCGATCGCTGTATGTTACCAGGGCTCTGGACTAAGGTATGCCCGACGTACAGGGGCAAGTTAAATTGCTCTGCGGGCAACCTATTTTTTTAACATATAGATGCTTTGGTGCATTTACAACTTGCCCTGACTAGCCCTGTGCCGTGGGCAAGTAACCCAAAATGTTAGTCTGGAGCCCTGTAAACATGGCCTAGTTTGTACCTAGATATTACACACCACATAGCATGTATGTGTCTACTTAACTATCAGTGACAATCAGCTGATAATATAGGACAGCAACACAGAAATCTGCATCATAATGAACATGTCACGTGCACATGTAGTTAACAATTACAATAATGATTATGATAACATGCAATATGCCTTATCATCTAATCATCTAGACTACAACATAGTAGATCTACAACCATATTTAATTATTTTCAATTTAAAAACATGTCACTATGTCACTGCGACAGCTGTCGATTACGGAGATGTGCACAATGCACCGAATCGGCGATTGACTGGGTTAGTCCGCTCCCGTTCTACTGCATGTAAATTGTAATTCCAATGACTGCGAGATCGACTCGGTGAATCGTGTTAGAAACACCGTAGATCATCTATCATGTGATACCAGTCAATCGAACACAATGTTCTGTATAATCAGACAATATGCAAATATGAACATCTGTGTTTACCTGTCTGAGTGCTATTCAAAAACGTGTTACACGGCGAACAGAAAATTTGTTGTTGACATTCATGTGATGATCATGTGATGAAAACAAGGGGGAGTAACTCTAAGCAACTGTTATTGATAGTGCGCTACATTCGGGCTTGAAAATCACTCTTGTTCAAATCCAATACTCTTTATTTCCTCCAGATGACAAATCCGAAGATTTACAAACATGTTTACAACATAACTAAATAGGAAAGACAATATACGCATATATGATTAGGCTACATATGCCCACTGGACACAATATTTACAAAACTGTACATATCCCGACGTGTCCAATTTCCGCCATTTACCTGTTTCCGCCACTGTCAGGTATCGCCACGTATCGCAAGATCAAGTGCATTTCCAGAGGTCATACGCAGATTAATCACAATGTAGGTCATTAGTGAAGCCTCTATTAAAATATCAACAACATTGAAATACGGAAAGTAGCAGGTTAATAGCAGGCTAATAACACATGCGTTGTGCATGTTGGTGCTGTAACCAGTTTTGTAAGTAAATTCAAAATGGCTGGACCCGTGTTGTTCTTCCTAAACCAAGTCCAAGCCCAAGACAAACTCAACATGGTGTCAGAAGTGTCTGAAGAAGACCCACACACACGCAAGTAACAACAACTGTCGAAATGCAGACTCAAAATACAGCAATGCAAGTAAAGGGAAGAAACTTGCATGGCGAAGGTGAGGCACACGCATGCCACGTGCAATGGCCAACTCAACCAGCCCCTGTCCGAGTTGACCAACACTAATTTCTGAACACTATACACACACGAAAGACATCAGTATGAAATTTAAGTGATAGACTCTAGTGAAATTCAGAAGATATCACTGTAAAATATTAAATGATAGTGCTGTAAATTCGTGGAAATAGTGAAAAATTCTCGGAAAATGAAGATAAATTCAGGGAACAAAAACTTTGAAAGTGACTGTGTGAAAGTAAACAACAGACTATGAAAATGAAGTTATAGTGAAATTAGTGCTGTGAAAGTGGTGGAAAGTTCTCTCGGAAAATGAAGATAAATTCGGGGAACAAAAACTTTGAAATTGACTGTGTGAATATAGACTAAACTGTGAAAATAAAAAATTACAGAGACATTCAAGAAATTAAAATGGATGGTTCACTCAGACCACCTCCAGAAATGGACTTTTCAGCCAGTCATGGTCAGTTAGCAGATAGGTGGAGAAAGTGGCAACAAACGATGCAACTCTTCCTAGACATACATGCCGATATTCAAAATGAAAGTGACAAGTGTAAACGTTTCTTATATTACATAGGACAAGATGGGAGAGATATTTACAATACTTTCACATTCACGGAATCGGAAAAGAACAAAATAGCTCCTCTATTCAACAAATTTGAGAAATATTGCACACCAGCAGAGAACATAATTGTTGAAAGACACAAGTTTAATATCCTAGTACAAGGAAAAGAAGAAAGTGTAGAACAATTTGTTACCAATTTAAAAATATTAGCAAAAGGGTGCAGATATGGACAGTTACAAAATGAACTCATACGAGATAGAATAGTGTGTGGAATCAATTCACAGAATATGAGGGAGAGATTACTGAGGGAAAACGACCTAACACTCGAAAGGGCGATAAACATGTGTAGAGCTGAGGAAGAGTCAAAACGTCAAGTGCAGAGTCTAAAAGATCCAGAACACAGTATACATGGCATCAAGAGACATGATAAGAATAAGAAGTTTCAGAAATCATATCGTAGCCAAGGAAAAAGTGAGGAAGTAAAATCCTACACATTCAACTGTAGAAATTGTGGAACTGTACATGGACTTAGACAATGCCCTGCATATGGTAAAACATGCAGTAAATGCAAGAAACTTCACCACTATCAAAAGTTCTGTAAAGGCAAAAGAGTTCATGAAGTGAAGACAGCACCAGCCGGTGAAAGTGATGATGAAAGTTCAGAAGAAACAATCTTCATTGGTACAGTAGTAGAAAACAAAACAACGGTGAAGAATGATGAATGCTTGACAACCATAGAAGTACAAGGGACTGATATAACGTTCAAGATAGACACAGGTGCACAAGTAAACATTATTCCTGTTCAAGTGTTTAAGAAGATTGACAATTATCACACAATACCTCTAACTAAAGTGAAAACAACTCTGGTGAGTTACTGTGGTAATAATGTGCCAATCCTAGGAAAGTGCTCTTTGATGTGTAAGGACAGAAACTTAGAATTCTACATAACAAGTGACAACAATCAACCATTACTAAGTTTCAAAGCTTCACAAGATCTGAACTTAATCAAAGTGATCCAAAGCTTACATAACAAAGACATCACAAGACGGTACCCAGAAGTATTCAAAGGGATAGGATGCTTAGGAGAATACCACATAGAGATAGACCCATCAGTCACACCAGTAGTAGATGCGCCAAGAAAGGTACCAGTGGCACTGAGAGACAGACTGAAGACGGCTTTAGAAGAAATGGAAGAACAGCAAGTCATCCGAAAAGTCGAAGAGCCAACAGAATGGGTAAACTCAATAGTGATAGTTGAAAAAGCAAACTCCAAAAAACTGAGAATCTGTTTAGATCCAAAGAATCTTAACAAAGCAATCAAGCGAGAACATTATACCCTACCAACCATAGAAGAAATAACTTCAAGGATGCAGGGGGCAAAAATCTTCTCCAAAATTGATGCTAACAGTGGATATTGGCAAATAAAACTGGACAAGGAATCTGAGGTACTAACAACATTTCAAACACCGTTTGGAAGATTTTGCTTCCAGAGAATGCCGTTTGGGATAAAGTCAGCCCAAGAAGTATTCCAGAAGACTATATATCGGCACTTTCATGATTTGCCTGGTGTAGAAACTGACATAGATGACATACTCATTTGGGGTACCAATGAGCAAGAACATGCAGAACGTCTAGAAGCATGTCTACAGCGTTGCAAAGAAATCAAGCTGACTCTGAACAGAGAGAAATGTACATTTGGACAGACTGAGGTGAAGTACATAGGACACATCCTGTCAGCAGAAGGAGTGAAACCTGATGCAAGCAAACTAGAAGCTATATCAAACATGCCAGCACCAGTGGACAAAAAGGGTATAGAAAGGCTACTAGGCTGTGTGAACTACTTAGCCAAATTCATACCAAATCTGTCGAGCATAACAGAACCAATTAGAACTGTGCTCAAAAGGGACATTGAATTTCACTGGTCAGAACCGCAAGTTGAAGCATTCGAAAGGATCAAGAAGATACTGACTGAAGTTCCGGTACTACAATACTACAACTCTGAAAAACCAATCACAGTGAGTTGTGATGCATCTCAGTTCGGCTTGGGAGCTGTACTACTGCAAGAGGGACATCCTGTCGCATATGTATCGAGGTCGCTGACTGAGGCTGAAACAAGATATGCACAAATTGAAAAGGAACTACTAGCAGTGCTATTCAGTTTGGAAAGATTCAACCAATATACCTATGGACAAGACGTTCTGGTGGAATCGGATCACAAACCGTTAGAATCGATAGTGAAGAAACCGCTGGTAGCAGCACCACCAAGACTACAAAGAATGCTACTGAGGTTACAAAAATACACATTCACTCTGAAGTATTGCCCAGGTAAAAAGATGTACATAGCAGACACTCTGTCAAGAGCAGTTGTGACGACACATGATGACTGCACAACTCTAGAAAAAGAAATAGAAGAATATATACACACAGTAATTGCTAATCTACCAGCATCAGATGTGAAACTAGAAGAAATTAAACAAGCAACAAAAGAAGACGCAACTATGGAATCTCTGAAGATGATGATTCGAGAAGGTTGGCCTGACAGAAAAGATGAAGTACCAGAAGAAATCAGAGAATTCTGGACGTGTCGTGATGAACTGTCAGAAATTGATAATATTCTCTTCAGAGGAGAGAGAATAATCATTCCTAAAAGCATGAGGAGGGAAATGCTAGATAGGATACACGCAGCACACATGGGGATAGAGAAAAGTAAACAACGAGCACGAGACGTACTCTATTGGCCCAATATGTCAACACAGATAGAAGACATAGTCGCAAAGTGCACAACCTGTGCTGAACTAAAGAACTCAAACCAAAAAGAACCAATGATCCCATCAAAAGTTCCGGAAAATCCATGGGAAAGACTAGCCACCGATTTATTCGAATGGAATGGTTCTAACTACTTAGTTATAGTAGACTACTACTCAAGATTTTTCGAAATAGCAAAGTTAAACAACACAAAAAGTAGTACCATCATAAATCACACAAAGTCTATATTTGCCAGACATGGTATTCCAGTGGAACTGAGAAGTGACAATGGTCCACAATACACGTCTTATGAATTCAAGCAGTTTACAGAACAGTGGGGATTCCAACATACAACAAGCAGCCCGTATTATCCTCAATCAAATGGACTAGCAGAGAAATCGGTGCAAACTATCAAGAGACTACTCGAGAAAGCCAAGATGGACAACAAAGATCCATATATCGCTATTCTTGAATACAGAAATACTCCTATTGACTATGTTGCATCACCTGCACAGATGTTGATGAGTAGAAGACTAAGATCAACAATTCCAACTACTACCGGTCAGCTACAACCATGTGTAGTAAACCAGAAGTTACTTCGACAGAAGTTAGTAGAGAAGAAGATGGAACAGAAGCTGCAGTATGACAAAAGAAGTAAACCACTATCTAAACTAAAGAAAGATGAAGCAATCAGATATCAAGACGAAAACAGATGGAAACCTGCTAAAGTCACGAAAATTGAAGATACGCCTAGATCTTACGAGATTGAAACTGAAGATGGCCGGAAATACAGAAGAAATAGACGTCACCTAAGTACCTCGGTCACAAATGAAGAAGATACACAAAGTGCAAATGAACAATCCAAACAAGATCAACCTGGTGAACAATCTGACAATTTACTACGAACATCGAGTGGAAGAGTTGTCAAACAACCAAAACGCTTTGGTGACTATGTGTGTCATTAATTTGTGAATTGGGGAAAACAGTGTAATATAGATGTGAATACGTTAAATCAAAGACTTTAACTGTTATAAGTGTTTAAAATTATTGTTTCTTTGATGAAAAGAAAAGGGGGTTGTAATATATGTGAAGTAGTTGCCAGGCTAATAACACATGCGTTGCGCATGTTGGTGCTGTAACCAGTTTTGTAAGTAAATTCAAAATGGCTGGACCAGTGTTGTTCTTCCTAAACCAAGTCCAAGCCCAAGACAAACTCAACAGTAACCAACGGCTGTCACCTGTATTCTGGACAACGCCTCCTCCACGTCTCTGTTGAACCTGTGTATGTCCTCCGCGCCCTGCATCTTGGCGTCGCGGGACTCGATCTGCTCCAGCAGGGTGTTCCAGGCGTCGCGGAGGTGTTCCTGTCTCTGCTGCACCTTGGTGGTGTGCGGGCCCTTGTCGTCCAGCAGCCACTTGGCCAGCCGCTCGCACCGACTGAACCGCTCCGTGCCCGCCTCCACCTTGCGCTTGAACTCCTCGAACTTGCTCTTCAGCACCTGCAGGTGCTCGTAGTCGTGGCCGTACTCCTCCGATGACGCCGTCTGCATCTGCTCGTTGATCCACTCCTCCAACTCCTCGCTCTCTCTCATGTAGGCGTGCAGGCTCTTGGAGCGCTCCAGGTTACGGGTCCGCTCGGCCGCCAGACGACGCAGCTTGTTCAGGTTCTCCTGGAGGGCATCCTGTGGAGCAGAATCCATGTATTAATTACGTGTATGTAATTTATATTGCACCAGATTCATGCTCGAAAACGTGCTCATATCGTGACGTTATTACCTCGGTCAGTGGATTAGTGTACTCTCATTTCCCTTCTCAACTCTCAAAGGATAAAATATTCCGTTCAAGGTGCTAGAAGGTCATCATTCGCATGTCCATGTCATCCTTCTGGATGCCCATTCTCTTGATGGGTAAAGTGATAATTAACATCCAGGCCCCCGTTTCACGAAGGTGTCCTAACTTTAGGAGCTCCTAACTTTATGACCCAGTTTCAATTTGATGTCGATTTATGAAGGAATAAGTCTTATGACGTCATCGTGAAACGTTTGTTGCCAGGTGATGA
>JAULBP010066500.1:0-12805 GCA_032355345.1 Lepetodrilus pustulosus
CATCGTCTACACCTTCCTGGGCGGTCTCTACGCTGTGGCCTACACCGACATCATCCAACTGATATTCATAGCTATAGGTCTGGTAAGCTTTCACATATAATGTATTCCAAAGTACTACATTAGGACAGTGGTAGTCTGCGCTGATGAAATCACGCTTACTTGATTTCAGTAACACACACGCACGCACACACGCACGCATGCATGCACACACACACACACACACACACACACACACACACACACACATGTACATACAATATATTAGTAAAACAAGAACGTGACAGGGTACTTCCATTCTTAGGATTGGATAATAGTTTAATATGACATTTAGGATTGCATGTTCAATCATTGGGATATTCAATGGACCATACATAAAGCTGATGGGTCATGAAGCCACAATTCCATTAAGCCATTAGTAAAGTATCGTTGTCGGATCTACTTGTGAAATTCAGGTATGTCGACGCTGTAAACAAGAATTGTAGTAGTGTTTGTGACAATTATCATTAATCGAGTTATGAATCGTAACGACTTCTATATGGCGTTCAATGAAGACAAGACACTGACACAGTCATTGTCAGCTTTCTCAGATCGAATATCATCATCAACACAATTAGCATGCAGTATATGTCCAGTATGTGGCCGTGCCATATCTTTCCAGACTTTGGCATTCCCCTTCGCCATGCAGCATCCGTCCGTGGACTTCAGCACCGTCAGCGACACATGGGTTGGCCACATACCGTCAGACCACATTGGCATGTACATCGACATGTTCCTTCTTCTCGTATGTGGCGGTATTCCCTGGCAGGTGAAACATTCAAGGATACTAATTATACTTCGTGCCCCAATATGAATATAAGTTGTATTAAAACCTATTGAAGTACTATTCTATTTAAAAAAATATATATATTGATAATTAATAGATATTGTATCCTCATTTATGTAAATCCATAATATACAAATAGTCCTTTTGTAAAGCGCATGCTGCATGCTCGAAGCGGTAAATGCTAACTTATCATCTGCCCCGGTCAATGGATCACTGCACTCATTTAACCCTTTCAATCCACTGGGGACTATTTAATCCAAGCAGCCGTCTCAGGCTAGATTAACATTCACAATACCATTTCAACCATTTTACAGATGGGTTGACTCAATCAGTGTGGATCTAAGCACTTATCTCCACACTACGACATTCTACCATTTCTAACTAGATAATAATTCTAACATACACATGCATATCGCTTAAATCCAGTTTTAAACTACTCGAAAACATCGTTGTCCTTCGTTAGTCATTTGCACAATGACAAAATCGATAATGGAGGCCTTTCGGAAATTTACCATAAAATTTACAATAAAACAGCACCAATACAATACATGCATTTAAAATGCCCTAGTAGCAATCGTATTTATATTACCGTCTATATCTCCGTTCTACATATTTAGAATACCTCCAAAATGAAAATATGTACAAATTACTCTCCTTACTGAACTAGTCATTGCATAGGATTGCATATAGGTTGCCAGGAGACAAGATTGAGGACTAAACTGTATTTATTTTCTGGCAGACATTCTACCAGCGAGTGTTGGCGTGCAAGTCTCCCGAGACTGCTAGATGTGCAGGAGTATTGGCGTCACTCTTCTGCTTCATCCTGGCGCTGCCTCCTGCCATGATGGGGCTGACGGGCGCCGCTGACGGTAGGTTTCCATAACTACGTGCGGTGGTAGGTGGGGTGGGGTGGGGTGGGTGAGGTGGGTAGGGTGACAGCACGTTATCTGCCATGGCGAGGATGTCACGATGCCGAACACACTGGAATAATGACCACTGTTCCATATCAATATTTCCAGACCGACAAACGACATACCCGAGAAACAACTTCATTATGTAATGTATATATTGTACACATTGATATGTTGTTCGTATAACTTATTAATTGTATGACTATAATAGCGCATACTATCAATTATTCTAGACTGGAATAACACTACATACGGCGGACAGCTTCCATTTCCGGTAGAAAATCATAGTTTCATTCTTCCCCTTGTTCTACACTACTTGTGCCCACGACCGATTGGCATAATCGGGATAGGGGCTGTGGCCGCCGCTGTGATGTCATCAGCTGACTCGTGCATTCTATCAACGGGCACCGTGTTTGCCAAGAACATCTATAAGGACATTTTTAGACAACAGGTACAGTGACTATGTCAGTATCACGATACCAGTAATAGCTTGCACTGTAGAATGACTTTCACATCTGTTAAAATAAGTTGTCAGCCTACATTTGATCCGGACTGGACTGATGCTACATCTCTGGTCTTTTTCCATCACCAGGCCACGGACCGAGAAATAGTGTGGGTGCTGCGAGTGTCCATCGTTCTGGTTGGAGCCGCGGGGACCGTGGTTGCCATCTTCGTCGACAGCGTCTACGGCCTATTCACACTCTGCTCCGACCTCATGTACGTCGTACTCTTCCCCCAGCTGACCTGCGTCCTATGGGTGGGTGTCACCAACTCATACGGCTGCTTGTTCGGCTATCTGCTGGCTCTTGTACTGAGACTCGGGGGCGGGGAACCGCTCATCGGCCTACCTGCCCTGATACACTACCCTATGTATAGCCAGGTAGACGGCCAGTTGTTTCCATTCCGGACATTGACAATGCTTCTGAGTTTTGGGTCAACTATCGGCGTGTCCATTCTGGTTAAGTGGGTCTTCCAGAAAGGCTATGTCCCTATAAGGTTTGACGTGTTTAACGCCGTCAGGAAGGACTTGTCAAGACGACAGAGCATGCAGCTCGTGGAAAACCCTCTGATGCACATTGGATCAAAGAGATCGTAGTCACCATGCAAACACACATGCCTACATGTAGATTACAACGAATTGCCTAACAGTGGATAAATGGAGAATTTCGTGATTTCTGAAGGATTTTCACGTGCGACCTGTAATTACCTCCAAATACATGACCTCAATTATTCAAGCATAAATAAATAGATCTACTGTCAATACGATAATCTGATTGGTCAACGGGACATCAAAACATTGCATTCATACTTCAATGAACGAAATCTGCTTCTTGTATGACAGTTTACTGGTCGCGGCGAATCAACACTGTAATACATTTCAGTTGGAAATATTACTGCGCGGCGCTTGGAAGTTAATACAAACTTTCTTAGGGTAATTTCAGGCTATTAAATGAACGTAATCTCCACCGATGTATTATGTAATTTATTTATAAGGTTTGACTGTCATTTTGCTTCGCGGATTCATACAGTTTGCACATCGGTTTTTACATTCATATCTCGATACAGTTCCTATACATCTCATATTTGATGCTCATGTCCTCGTCAATTTCCCTCCGTGTAAACCTGATTAGCTCCAACGGACATATAGCTAATAATGTCACACCCTTGACCAAGGCATGTGACACAGATTGAAGATTAATTCACGTAATTGGTTCAATCGTGTGAAGAATGACAGTTTTAAACTGACTAACTGACAAGCTCTATAGCATACCGGTACCGTAGTCATTGCACTATGACCTTCACTTCTGAGTTTTTATGGCAAATATTTTTACGAATACTTCCTCAAGAATAACATTTATTCTAAATAACGAATAACAATTACTGGTGCCAGTGTCCAAGTATCACATTCCGGGTTAATCTCATTACTAGTCCATTAAATAATTTAATCCGATTCATTTTCTACACATAAAACTCATTTGAAGTAAACAATCTAAATGCATTTTCGTGTTATGAACACATTGCTAATTAATACATTATTTTTAGGACAGTATCATATTATAATGACTGCAATTTGCTCAACTTCGTGAAATCTCGGTTGTGGGTGTCGCTTGATTCAACCAAATGACTTCTTTAGACGTACGGCACATGGCATTGTTAACACTTTATTCGTGCAAAAACATGACTTAATCAGAGATCATATCTGACGGGCAGCGGAAATGACATTGAAAAGCCGCTTATCGGTTACTGAAAAATAACACTGATGGATTAAACTGGCATTGAAGTAAGAAAGTGATAGGTGTGCGTACCGGTGTTGTTGTATGAAAATGTGTTTATTTACTGAAAAGGATACAGTCGGTGAAATATGAATGAAGATGCGTCCATTGGCATTTAATTGGTGTCGAATTTATGTCTAAAATCTGTATATCGCATTATATTAATATTAATGTGATTTACAGTAATATGTTGAGTATTTTACTTATAAGAATGAATTCCTACAATTTTGTTCACAATCATTAATGTTTGGTTTATTTGAGTAGGTTTATTTTTTTCAAAGCGAAAACAAAGAAAAGAATAACTGTTTGGAATCTGTTTTATGATTAGGCATTGTTGATTTATTCTGGCATCCACTCCAATGGATGCAGAATAAAAGTCATTCAATGTGTAATTTGATACTGTATATCATTTCTTGCCTTGTCATCCATCTTATTAGAGGATGAATCAAGACAGCTACAAAGATTAATTTGGAAAGCTCGAATATCGTGGGTATAATGAAACTAGAATGAAGGATCTGTACTACTGTACATGCATATTATGTCCAAGGTAACTACATGTTTGATGGAGATATCTGATCGTGTTTGTAGACTGTGACATACAAGCCAAGACGACATAATGCTATACCGATATAAGTCTACAGAACTTTGTCATGCTTTGACTGGCCTCTGCCGTAAGGATGGCTAATTAGTTCCTGAAATTGATGCTCTTGCGCTGAAACGCCGTATGTTAGTTACACCCCTGAGTGCAATGTATTTGGTACTTCTGTCGTCTAGCTGGAATCGTACACGGCGTACACTGGAGGTGTGGCAACATTTCTGGACGTTTACAAAACATCCAGTATCTCCGCGTTAGGAACTGTACGATGTTGACAGACAAGACAAACACGAGGAGCAGCCCTTTCTGAATATAAACACATTTATCTGTCAGTATTTATGTATATTACGGAAGCTGGTGAGATAAAACATTTACGGATCTATCTTTGGAATACAGATAACAACTTAACATATGAGAATTGACAATTTACATTCTTTACAGTTATTCAATTTTCAATAGTTACTAAATATACACAAAAATAAGAATAATAAATAGATAAAGACGTAAATAGCAATGTTTTTCAAAATCTAATTAACATCAGATTCGAATTGGCGCTCATATAGTTGGACATACGCTGGTTCTTATTTGAGTAAAAAGACTGCTCAAATATTTAAAGAGTGAAACTAAAGAGCTGAGGTTAATTAGATTGTGTTCTTCCTTGACAGTAGAAAAACAAGAGCTGCCTCAATTATTCAGATCGAGAATCATTATTCCCAAAATGCTCGCATTTTGTACATTTTCAGCATAGTTTGTTTTACTGGATTTAAGTGTTGATACTAAACACGTGTACCAGCTATTTACGGTTAATATCATCAAGTATATCCTCGATCCATTGAAATCAAAGGTTCTAAAAGAAGTTCGGAATGTTGATGTGGATGTGATTCATGGTTATATTCGAGTTGATTTTCCTGGAAATGTAGCGATAGGGAGTCGAAGTCTCGTTTGTTGTTATTTCCGGTGACAGGAGGTCCTGCTCGTGACGGGTTTTTTTGTGACGTCACAATGGATTTTTGCGCATTTAGATTTCTGACCTGTTCATGTCACCGGATCTCATGATTTTCTCCGAACAAGACTGTTCTCACTGCAAGTCGTCAAACCCCGTTGTCACTTTGTATAGTTTGTTAAAGTTTGTATAGTTCTTCTGCGAAATACAGTTACTGCGTTACAGTGGATATCATTATGAATATAGAAATTAAATGCGTTTATATTTTTACAAAACATAGAATCTATGGACAGATATCACTAGGTGATGAACTTAGTAATAAATTAAATAATAATAATATGATAATTTACATTATATTCATGAGCCAACGCATATTTATGAGTCACTTCATTTGTGGATATATTACACGTACATAACTACTTACAGATGTAATATATTGCATATTCCGTGAGGACATAAATAAAAACATATTTATATGATAATCAAAACCAAATTGAATGTCGAGCACTAGTACATGTAGGTGACTGCGAGGATACTATTCAGGCATACCAATGCTAAATATAGACTTCAGTCGCTAAAAATAAATACAAATAGCTGCTTCCCCGCCACCATTGCGTTACTTTGCTGCGCTGCGATCGTAAAATGCAGACGGTATATTACTGTAGGCCCTACACATAAATCCGTGACGTCATGATCTTAGGTCGCGTAAAGACCCAAGGGAGCGGAGGGTTATTTGGAAATCGTAAAAAAATCTGCAAAAATACAACTTTCACGTGTAGAGGCCATATTTATCTACCAGTAATACGCAAAGGTGCATCTGGCTCTTATACTTAAAGAGGAACTTTGACTTAAAGGATAAAAGAAAGCATTCCGCTTAACGCGTTCCCTGAGCTTGAATTCTCATTCGTACGTCAAAGAATCACCCATGAGGGGGCCGCCAAATAATGTGTAAAAGTGGAATTAATTCCAGAAATAGCTCACTAATTGAGATCCTGTTTATCACAGTGACAACGCCAGTTCACCTAGTTGTTTGAGAGTTTTCTCTTGCCTTACATTGGCGTCAAACACTAAGTGGCATTGTAGGTGGGTCCCATGAGACAATGCCCCCCCTTCCCTCCCACCACCCCCACCCCCAACTCCGAGAACATGGTGGCTAATACATCGATTCAAAACCGAGATTTATAGTCTGAAGATAATCTCCCTGTATTTTTTTAATTCAAAGAACTGACAGTTTGATTATTGTTATTATTGAAATATGACAAGTGCAGTGAATTCATCAACATGTTCTTTAAAATTACTACCAAATCTAATTTCCTTAAAGACGTATTTTCTAAAAGAGGTGTTAGACTGTCAGTGCATAAAACATTATTTAATATGAATCCAATAGTTCATGTTCTTTACTACTTCCTTTTTTAAATGTTGAAATAATAAGATAACAACTGGAAAGGCTGAAATTGGTTTTCACTGAATTAGATTCTCTTTAAAGTAGCTTCTTTAACGATCTCAGGTGACACGTATTTATACATGCATTGGAAATAACTTTATATTGATGTTGTTGAAGCCAAACGGGAAAACAGAACATTTAAGATTAAATGTTTTTTAGATGCACACACTGTTGAATAGTATAAGCCCTAAAACAGAATCTGTTTGGATGTTTTGAAAAATATTGAAGAAATACATGATTATTATAAGTCGTCACTATTATGAAAAGAATGGAGATACTACAACGCATGCCATCTGAACAAATGTAAAACAGTTATAACAAACTGACCAGGGTCATCGAAGTCCGGTTGACCAAAGACTAATCTGAGCAGAAGTCCCAAGATCAGACGGGTACTAGTATATCTCTCCATTGCACTACTTCCGTGTAACCTCCCCACGCGCCGTTTCTCTACTAAACTGCACGGACAGCAACGATCGACTCTCAGTGAAATATTCATATCAATTTCCAATTAACGGTCAGTGGCCATGATTAACTCTCTGGAGGGCAATGCTTCCCTTGCAACCATTAATACAAAATACTGCGTGAATCCGATTTTGTCACAACACTTAGCCGTGAATAGTTTATGCTTCCTTTTTGATACGTTTGCCTGGACACACACCACGGGTAACCTTCGTATTATTATATAATGCACGAGTACATTCATTTAGCGTAAAAACATTATTTACGTGTATATTTAGTTAAGGTCAATGACTCAATATGTTGTTTACACGTGACTATCGCGTAAATGATATTTCTAATCGTTTTTAAAAAATCGTGTCAGAAGAAGTGAACACATTAGCTATCATAAGAAGATAGCATACCATATTCATAACTTGGTATACTATATAAATATTTACGAGAGTATGTTATACTCGATAAATCTCGGCATCTTTTGAAACATAGTTTTAAGATATACTATACTAGTATTCAGTATATGCATGATATTGAATAAATGAATGAATGGATGTTCTTTATTTCCTCCATTATATACGGAGAGTATACATGAAATACACGTATTAAGGAAGTGTGTACTATTGTACACACGGTTACAGAATTATACAATCAATATACACATAATTACAGATACAGTAATCATTTTAGTTCCCAGGATTCGATCTCACACGCAACAGTTGAGATGAAGATAAACCATTCCTCATTAAGACGGAATACCAACGCATGCACATGTGTTCGCATAATCTGGGGGATACATATATTGCATAAACCTACTCCTTTAGTGCTAAACATCTGCAATGAGACATATATCTATAGGTTATGAAGCATTAAAGCATTGGAATTTGTCGTTATGTAAATGTGTCGTTCAGGAAATACTAGTATATGATTTACTAGCCAATGATTGGTTTTAAATGGTAATTCGAGAAGATACATCTAGCACTTCAAATAACTCCATTTGTATTCAAAAGAATGATAACTTCTTAAAATTGTACGACTCTGAGTAGTATGAGAGCTTGGTTGAAATTAATAGGTCCGATTTACTGCAAATCTCTATTGACAGCAATCAACTTCCTGTCCGACGAAATCAAGCAATTGAAGGTATTTTTTTCTTGATTTATATTTTACTGGGAAGGTGAATTTTGTAATAAGGTATTTAGCTGGAATTTAACTCACTGATTCACTAGTTAAGCTTGTATATGATAACACTGTCGCCTATGGGAATTCATAACCTAAAGTGTTATAATGGCGTCCCTCATTACTGAAGTTATAATATTATGGAACCATCTGTGCTGTATAAGTTCAACCTAAAGTATTGTAATATTTTATATACGTGTAATACTTCTTGAACGATTACACGTTTGCAAAGATATGATACTAGATGATCGGACACTTCTCAAACTAATTTATGGTTTCGTAATTACATATAGGGGATTTCGGAACTCGTTTCCTTTTTAAAAAATAAAATGTATAGTGGATACAACAAATCGCGATACGTGCTATAGACGTCATTACATAGACAGACAGACAGACAGACAGACAGACATACAGAGAGACAGACAGACAGACAGAAAAACTAAATATCGTCCTATCCATGTTGCACATAATTTCATTTTATTCCGGAATTCAGGGAAATAATTGTGTTCCCTGCCTATTCACGATATCATTCCGGATAGTCCGTTCATCCGGCTTCTTCCGAAAACCTCGGCCGTACACAATTTCAGCGTAAACAATTTCAAATTATCATGACAATTCTTATGAATAATGCGAGACGGTTAAAACGGCTTACATGTTAACTTCTGCCAAGCACACTCCAAACCTCTAAACATGCAATGACAACAATAATCATCAGAAGTAACCCTGTTTTCCATCACTAGACTAGTGGAAAGTGGCCTTTGCGTCTTTAAATCACTCTTCTCGTCTCCCCAGGATCATTAATGTCCGGCTGATTAATCCACATGTGTCCGTCACAGATGCTTGATGAATCGTTTGCATGTACTTATTAAGTTCCTCAAACAGGCTCAATTATGAGACATCTTCCGGAGTTCAGGGAACTAATTGTTCCGTGTGTATTCACGATATCATTCTGTAGACAGTCCGATCATCCGACTTCTTCAGAAAACCCAGGCCGAACATTATTGCCGTTGACAACAGTGTAAACAATTTGTAGCCGTATAACATTGATAACATCGGCTATTATGAAAAAAACGTAATATAGCGTTGCCTTATTAATACGGTGAAAAACATCCCGTATATCCTCATTATATAGAACTGATCCACTGTATCGAATGTACAGTCATGACGACATTTGTATGGTGAATTCTAGTAGAACCTTCATATTTTATTTACTACTTTCAAAACATATTCCATTGTGAGCGTTATTTCACCTAAGCAATGTCTTTTGTACATATTGTTGTCACATTATGTTTTGTATGGAATCTCATTTAGTATTTTCTATAAATGACTCCATTATCAGTGTCTGTGTGGAATCGAAAATGTTTAAATACAATATACCATCAATAGGGAAAACAAGATCTATAAAATATTAAGACAATTAATTTTCTGAAATGTTGCATCATCACCTAACATTACAACCTTTAACGTAGGTTACCAATTTCTTGAGGAACACTCGGAATCAAAGACAAAGTTAATCGTTGGTGTATGTTTTGACAAAGAATCAATTCCTACTATATTTTTCCGGATCTAGAACCGCCATGTATTGAATACAATATTGAATTCTATATACAGTACTTGGACTGTTCGGGAACAAGAAAGTCACCACACGTTATTCCAAGATTCTACCATCTGGAGCAAGATGGTCTGCTTCCGGTAACCCTACGTTTCTAATGCAATGATCTAATTCCCGTTTCCATTGGGCCCATCTCCCATGTGCTTTAAGAAACTATTATAAATATACATACACTGTAGATATATATCATACAGTCACTTTGATTGTATTTCACTCTCTTCAATCGACTAATCTGCAGTACTTACCGTTAGTTGCGACGGGAACGGGCACAACAACGACGATAACGACGACAACAGAGAGCTGTAGTGATGTAGCCCAGCACCTCATAGTTGACAAAGAACACCACTGCCTATCCTGAAATTCACTGTCGTCGCAATTCAGGGTCTAGAAATTACCAAGACAGACAGAAGCAACAGTAATCGGGCGGTGGTCAGTCAGACTATAACAGGTAGTGGTCAATCCTAAGTCACGGGTCAGTCTAGCGTATCCTGCAACAAGTCATCAGCGTCTGTCCCTCCCTGGCGTCTGTCCCCTCCCCAACGCCGCATACCCACCAGTTACACCCCTTGGCCTCCCACGCACGTGCTCTAACCAACCAGCCAATCATAAAGCTGTTAGCGGCGGTGTTTCGTCGATGCCATGATTGATGAGAGGTGGTTCTTGGAATATAACCGATCTGTTCAGTGATAGATCTAGAAAATCTTTCTAAAGTTCACGTTGGAGACTCTCTCGGGGTTTTCTTATTTGTTGACAAACTTGTGGTGATGACGTGTTCAAGAATTCCTGAATTTCCTGGAATTATTTTTAACAAATACAACATTTCTCATTAAATTCTTCTGTAGATAAATGTAGGCGTTCTGTACTTCTTCGTGTTCAGGAGAATGGTTAACTGACGGATAACGAAGGGACGAGTAACCAGTAGCTGTTGACACGTTAACCATGCTGTACATGCAGTATATTATGTTACAGTTAATCTGTATAATCAGGTAATCCGTATAATACCTGATATTTTCGTTGAATTTCAGTTCACTGAGTCAGTTTGTAAAAAGCCTGAAATGACAACAAGATTCCCTTTAATTGCCAGACATAATGGCAAGAAAATTATGATTTTGTTTATATGTATTCACACAAAATTGCATGTATTTATATTATTATTCATACAAAATTGTATGAATGCCTATACAAATTTATACATTACCTTATTACCTTAATGTTCTTTCATCAAACTCATGCCATTCTGTCTGGCAATTAAAGGAAATCATTTTGTCATTTCAGGCTTTTTACAATTTGACTTAGTGAACTGAAATTCAATATTATACAGATTACCTGATTATATAGATTAACTATAACATATACATGTATTTCGATATACTAGTAATAGAGTGTATATTATGTTGGCTATAGTTGGCACAAATTGCATTTCTTGGATTTGCGGGAAGAGATAAACCTAAAACCAAAACAAAGACACAATTTGCATAACTGGTGACCTACTGATGGGCATTTATGTGAATTTAGTATTTTCGTGAATTTCGAAACCTACGGGAAGAATTTAACGTATTCATTTAATGGAAAGCTTCCCATTATATAGAATGTGATGCGCATAAAGCTTAATATTTTGACCAAGGTATTCGATATCTACCAATGCATTCATAAGGCACACTGTGTTGTGAATCTGTGGATATACTAGTAACTGGCTCCACAATGCAGTAATTGTTAAGCATTCATTTCTTTCTCATCGATCCTTGTCGGTTAATTATACCTCCAGCGCATCGTCCTCCGGTTGGACGTTAGAACGACACCATGACAGCCATTGTTTGTGTGACAACAATTAGTCTTTCTGGTTAATTGGGTACCATCATTTAGTGTTGTCCATATGTCCGGCAGCATTCAGAAAGCATCGGCTCATTACGGTAACATCAATCAGATCAGGTCCCGGAGTGCACCTGCTAGATTTACAATGCACCACTACCGAGGCTCGGCCCATCGCAATATGCACGCTCTTTATTTAAGACAAAGGTTTACAAGTCGCTGTCCATTAAACTTAAGCCTATTCTCTACTGGAAATGATCAACAAAGCTATCGACGGGACTCGTCAGTACAGACCACTTCAGAAACCATCGACTCGTGAAATAAGACTGCAACCTCAATTCGCCCTCATCTTCCTTCCCTATCCTTTCAGTGTTGCTTGAAGTGAAGAGAGGAGAATTATGAAGAGGTATAATGGGGTCTGTGTGTCTTTTCCCCATACTGAACTGCGACGCTGTGATCCTATACTAGACGAAGGAGAGGTAGTTGGGGTTCATCATAGGACAATTTAGTGGTTCTGGAGTGGTGGGGCTATACATTAGTATGTATACCTACTACAACGTGTGTTGCTATCACTGTGTGTTTATAATGCTTTACTTTATTTTGATTAGCATGGAATATTTATGTGTGTATGACTGTATATACTGTATGTACATAAATTGTCTGTCTATCTGTCTGTCTGTCTGTCTCTCTCTATCTCTCTCTCTCTCTCTCTCTCTCTCTCTCTCTCTCTCTCTCTCTCCTCTCTATTTATATCTCTTTCTCTCTCTCT
>JAULBP010066610.1:0-12803 GCA_032355345.1 Lepetodrilus pustulosus
AGAATCACCTTACTGTGTCTGGGTGGGATATTCTTTTTAACTGCTACAGTAATATTCCAGAGTGAGCTAGCACTCTAAAAACGACTGGTGGAAATCCAGCCTAGAGCACAAGCAGACAATAACATGCACCGCTCTCCAGCTCCATGCTGTGAGACAAATGTGCCCCAAAGAGGGACCAGTCTGCCGAAATCAGCTATGCTGGAAGGCGACTGTCAAAGCATTTTACTACACACACACACACAAACAAACACACGCACACACGCGCGCACACACACACACACACAACGATAATTTAAAGGCATACTATCACGGCTGGTTGACTTATATAACGAATAGACTACTTACACTTGATTTGTCCACCCACGTTTCCTCAACACTCGATAGCTAACAAAAACAAATAATATTTTATATGAATTACGGTTACGGACCCATATTTGTCTTGTAGTTGATGCATTAACTGATCTATGAATGAATTCTAACGAAAAGTACTCGTATCACTTTGAATTCCAAGAAACGTAGACGTATCACTTTGAGTTATGTCCCTTTGCATTGATAAAATGGATCAAAAAGAAATACGATCACTGAGATTGACGACCGCTAGTTTAATACACTCGATTCAGACTATCATTGGGTTGCATTGGTAATTTGTCTACCATACAGCGGTGGAAAGGTTTTTGAAAGCACAAACATGAATTTATGTATGTCGAGTGAATGTATTTTGCAGTTGTACCTAAGAAATAGTCCAATACAATCATAACTGTCTGTGATTGTATGCCTTTAAGCTGATTTTTATTCACCAGAAAACAAAATACAATTAATTTACGGCGCTCTATTAATGTGGAATGATACTCCCATTTATCAGCGTTGTGTAAATTCGGCTTTAATTGAAACGCCAATCTTTATTTTACTGACGTCAAATACAATACTTACTCAAAATACCCACCTTTCGGTTGTGGGAAAACCGCTTTGATAAAAATAGAACTATATAAACATTTAGAATGAATGACCTAGACAATAACCCTAACCCTAACCCTAACCCTAACCTAACCCTAACCCTAACCCTATTCCTAACCCTAACCCTAACCCTAACTCTAATCCTAACCCTAACCCTAACACTAACACTAACCCTAACCCTAATCCTAACCCTAACCCTAACCCTAACCCTATTCCTAACCCTAACCCTAACCCTAACCCTAATCCTAACCCTAACCCTAACCCTGTACACTGCAATATCTGTACCAGGCTTTCATAAAAACAAACGATTCCTGAGTTTTAACTTAAAATGCGGTTCATAAAAAAAGCGGTTGATACAAAAGTTTGCACGTGGGTTTTTACGTTAATACCTCGCAAAATGGCAGTCAAACCTTATAAATACATTACATGATAAATCGGTGGAGATTGCATTAATTTAATAGTCTGAAATTACTATATAAAAAAGTTTTCTTTAACTTCCAAGCGCCGCGCAATAATATTTTCAACTGAAATGTAATTACGGCATTGATTCGCCGCGACCAGTAAACTGTCAATCAAGAAGCAAAGTTCGTTCATCGAAGTATGGACGCAATGTTTTGGAGTGACGTGACCAATCAGATTATCGGATTGACAGTAAATCTTTTTATTTTTACGAAATCTTAACGTAATTATCTTGCCTCCCATTCTCGGACATTAATCAAGCACTGTAATTTACAGAAATATTTTGCTCGGAAGTTCGGCAATAGATCGCTATAAATTCTCGGGACTATAGTTATGGTGCTAAGTGCTAGTAACACGATAAAAGTATGAACATATATATATATATATATATACAGGAATTCTATTATTCTACATATTCATGAACTACTAGTATTAACATATAACAAAGATGTTTGATTAAAGACACATTATCCCCCAGCACTCGATAGTATTAAAACAAATTAAATTTTATATTGAATAAGGGAACGTTCCGCTATTTATCTTGTCCGTGATGTATCACTATTCTAAGAAGGATTACGAGCAGGAATGAGAGTTATCTACCCATTTACTGATGTATAAAGAAGCGGGTTGTCTATCGGAGGGTTGGAGTGGAGATTTGTGAACCACACAGCGGTGGAAAGCTTTTTGGAAGTACAAACATGATTGTATGCATGTCAAGTGAATGTATTTTGCAGTTATAGCCAAGAACTAGCCTAAACCAAGCATAACTATCTGTGATATTATGCCTTTAAATCATGTAAATGATAGAAGTTAGTAAGCTGTCAAAAGTTGGGTTAATTAGTAATATGTATACACTGTTTAGCACGGACTGCGAGGCAACATCACAGATCGTGATTTGTTGCTGTAACTCGAACCCTCACAGGGGAGGACCGCATGCGGGTAACTGTGAACAGCGCTTATAACAAGGACGCAATTCTCCTAGTTGAACCCTGGAAACGGAGGACTCAGTTAGTCTGTCATTTCACTTATACTAAGACACCGGCTAGAAAAAAAGGGCAACGTTTAAAAGCATACATTCACAGACGATGTGGTAGTTATAAACACCAAGTCTTTCGTAAATCCTCGAATATATGCCTGCCATGATTAGAGGCCGAATCTCAGAGTGTGGTGGCAATAATAAAGACCCGCCCTGAGTAGATGCCTGCCTCGTTATAGGCATGCTATCTACATTTAAGCGTATTTTAGATATCATATTAAAAGTGTATCATACGGTTCATACAATGTTATAAACCGAAGGACGAAAAACCTTGTTGTAGCAAAAGTTCGTTTGAAACAATAAAAGCCTGTCTTGAATAGAAGCCGTGTCTGAGATCGCAGCGAAATGAATAGAAGCTGTGAAGGTTTTACGGTATTCATTATATGTATTATGGCTATTATACCTAGACATCTCGTTACCTCGCATTTTCGAAGTAAAATGGTTCGCTCACATCAACAATGGACTGTCATCTTCAATGATACACACAGTATATACCGGTAATTAGCGACTGTGACATTCGGAATTTCTCGATGAAATCGGAGACTGCATTCTTTACTCATGATGCAGAAAATCAGTTGCACTTCAGAATGAACTTCCACTTCCTGATTGCATTCGAACCACATTTATAGTCCATTTAACCGGGGAAGTTAGGAACTGAATAAAATGATAAAAATAAAACAACCAGAAAAATGAAAATAATGAAAACCAGTGGGACATGCGGAAAATGTAGCATGTTGCCCCATGTACTTGTATAGACAAGAACTATATGAACAAAGCGTGATTGTATGACTTACATATTGAGATCAAATGACTCTGAACAGTTCCCAAGTTCCCAATGTATTGTTATACGGGGGAATGCTGCAACGTATTTATCTGCTGTGAACATTAATGACGTGGTGTGGAACTATCGTTTCTAAATAATGAGATGGTCATTCAATAGTTCTTGTGCTCCCATGCACACAAATCATTGAGACAGAAACACTAATATTGGCATAGACGGATACACTTCTTGATACTGTGATCAAGGAGGAACCACGCCAGACTGAACTGGGGAATATTTCACGTACACCATACATCACACTCCCACGCAAACAGCCCAATCCTGCCTCCATGTACACATCTAAGCCCAATCCTGCTGTCAAGTACACATCTAAGCCGATTCCTGTCGCCATGTACACATCTAAGCCCAATTCTGCTGTCATGTACACACCTAAGCCCAATCCTGCTGTCATGTACACATCTAAGCCCAATCCTGCCGCCATGTACACATCTAAGCCGATTCATGCCGCCATGTACACATCTAAGCCCAATCCTGCTGTAATGTACACATCTAAGCCCAATCCAGCAGTCATGTACATATCCGAGCCCAATTATACCGTACAATCTTGCTGCCACGTACACATCTCTGAGTCCCAGTCATGCTCTGGCCCAGTCTTCTTGTCACGTACAGACAATAATACTAAATGTACATTATAATGTCCCAATCATTATGATGTACGTTTTGAATCACATTAATACAATTACGCACACACGTGGCTACCAATAATGTCACGTACACATCTGAATACCATGGTCACGTACGCCTCTCCATCGCAATAATAACTTCACGTACACATCTGTCCCAGTTATAGCATCCCGTAAACAACTGTCACAGTTATAGCCTCCCGCACATATCTGTCCCAGTTATAGCCTCCCGTAAACAACTGTCTCAGTTATAGCCTCCCGCACATGATCTGTCCCAGTTATAGCCTCCCGCACATAATCTGTCCCAGTTATAGCCTCCAGTAAACATCTGTCCAAGTTATAGTCTCCCGCACACATCGAACTGGTCTAGGTAAATTGAAGATAGCACATTGCGGGATGTATCTAAATATGGCAGTAATAAACACTCAAATACAGTACCTACTGTTAATGCTAATGGATCCAGGATATGCCACGTGATTCGTAAATTCATCATAACAAAACACTCATCATTATTAATTATGTTTAATAGTCAAATATACAAGGCAAGCGCACGTACTTAGATACTACAATCCTATTAATTTACATAGAGCTCGTATTTTTTGGCATTCATAAATTATCCGGGTGTCACAGTCGAATTTACTTTATGTTTTCGTGAAAACGGGCCCAAACGCTAGTTATGTACCATCACCAATATGTGCATTGACGATTTAACAGTATTTTAAACATTTCAAACATTTCCACCATATAAATTTCATTTGTTTGCTGTTTTGATTTCTACGTCACGAAGTCAATAACATATTTCCCAGTGCCTCTGTGACATTGTCTACAAGGGCACTATTTTCTGTATGGGAAAGCATTTAAGTAAGTGTTGTATTAATAATAAGCATTTGCTAATTTACATATAAACTGTGGCATTGTATCAATTATGTGCAGTTAATTATACGTATTAAACGTATTAATCGTGTTTGTAAGCTTAGCTATCGACTGCTTCTCCGTATTAGATGTTATTTAAATGTTCTACTATTTATGATACACATGTTTTGTATACTTCTATATAATAAATGAACATCTATTTCAGATAAAGAATATAGTGACCCGTTTGTAATCTTCCAAGTTCACAGATTCATGTGGGTAGTAATGTAATGATGTTGTGACGTCGAAACTAAAATAACAAAAGCGAAATGTACATACCCGGTAGTGGAAATGATTTTGCTTTGAAAAAATCTCACACCATTAAAGCGCCATTGCACATGCTGGGGATAAGCAGAATCTAATTGCTCCACTACCTGTGTAATTTATTAATTAAAAAGAAAAGCACGAGCTCTATTTAAATGAATACGACTATAGTATATTCTGTTGTAGAACGAGCTTCACTGTAACACATTGAATAAAAGGGGTAGATCTTAACACCAGTAGCCGGTATTCACGAAGCATCTTAGTTTTTTCTACGAATTTTCTTAGATCTTTCTTAGAATTATCTTAGCCACCCTTAAGAATTCTTAAATAGTCTAAGAAATTTCTTAGCATGACTTGAGAAAGCATATGCCATTTAAGAATTTTCTCAGCGATTAAAGAGATTGAAGAATTACTGGAATTGTAAGCACTATTTCCACTAAATACTATTTCCAATTCCATTTTATTCATTCAAAAGACAAAAATCTACCTATGTATAGCACTAGATAACAGATTAATAAGCTATGTTAATTTCTCATGATATTGAAAAGCAATATTATAGAATTTTTGCTTAGCATTATTGCTGGAATCTGCCATCGATAGCTATGCCACAATATAAAATATAATACAATTTTAAAGAGTACTGTCATAAATAGAATGGAAAAGTATTATACTTTCCTAGAATTCTGTTAATATTTGGCAATTTTCCAGATTAATTCACCACTTGTAACAACAGGCACTTGCCGATGGATAGTAGATTGCATCTAGCATATTAATAAACTATTATTAAATATATATTTTTTGTCTGTATATTAATATTATTTGATGTAATAACATGATGACATACTATGCATAATAGTAAAAATAATAACGAAAATTACTATATCGAATTTTCACTCAATCTAACAACATTGCTAAAATGTGTTTAATTAAGTCTGCTGTCAAGTTGACTTAAAATTGAGACCAAAGC
Source organism: Lepetodrilus pustulosus (assembly GCA_032355345.1). NCBI lineage: Eukaryota > Metazoa > Mollusca > Gastropoda > Lepetellida > Lepetodrilidae > Lepetodrilus > Lepetodrilus pustulosus. Next base: position 6,057 of record JAULBP010066610.1, read on the forward strand.
TAAGAATTCTTAGGGATTCGTAATATTTTGTCTACGAATTTTCGTAAATATTAAGACAGTTGTAATGGGGTTTAAGAAATCTTAGCAAGTTAAACATTCTTAAGGTTTAAGAAAAAAACCTGAAATGCTTCGTGAATACCGGCCATGGCCTGACCATAACACTAATACAAATACAATAAATATATGAAACTTTCACGAAGGAAGATGGGAGATAAATGTACATGCTATTTAACCCAAGGCAAGGGCAGACAATCGCTACAGGATCCCTAGACAACATCGCCACCACAAGTTTACTTATATACACAGATAAAGAGCTCAGCTCGGCCAAAATCAATGAAAGATACTATTGTATACACCCAGTTTATACTTGGGGCAAAGTATTGAAAATCAATGAACTCGTCTCAGGGGAAGTAATATGAACGACCAATGGGAGTACAGTTTGAAGAAGTAAACAGGGGCGAGAACGATACTGGAGTCTCTCACGCATGCGCGCGTATACTTTCCCCACTAACACCACTTCCGTTCCATATTAACTTAGCACGTTTGTATGGTATCCTAATTTTTAGAGATCTTCATTTATTTCAAATATTAACAGCAAATTGATAGTTAAAGGAGATATTTTCACGATCTGGTGCTCTGTGGGATACATTCTTGCACAATGCTATACAAACAGCATACTATTTAATAATATAATGTATAAAACTATTTACGTACAGAATAGCCTGACTAGGAACGTTAATGTGTTGTTATTTCATAGGAACAGGCTACCCGTATTATATACTAGTATGTGCGTGCGTGTGCGTGTGTGCGAGTGTGTATGTGTGTGTCTGTGTGTGCATACGCGCGTGCGTGTGTGTATTTGAAAATTAGAACAAAAATCCTTATAATACTATTAACATCCTAGGTCATTGCTTCTTTGCGAAGCTTTTACCTACTTAATAGTATAAAGGCATCTGGTGTAATTTACTTTAATGCATTTAATAACCAGCTGGCCTATTCTCCAAACTTTCCTACAACCTTCTTAGCTTAAGAATGTGCATAACACGGGCTAATGGTATCCTTAAGGTAGTCATATGGTTGTAAGAACGTTTCGAGAATAGGACCCCTGGACCTCGACGATACGTACAACTGTAAAACAACAATGTGTCATTACCATCACCAGTTGATACTACCCAGATACCAGCTACATTTCAAATACAGATGGTTTCAATAAACGACCGTAAATACCATCCAAAAAACAACAATAACAAACTACAGTGCTTTACGCGGCCAGAAAGGCTGTTGGGATGTCAGAACAACCAATGGTTCTTCGATTTCCAATTTCCTAAATACTGATCAGACACAGACACAAGAAAACACACTGCACAACGGGATATTTTCATACATACATGATCAAAGAATACCACATATGCCATGGGAATATGTGTTCAGTGATGTTCTCCGGCATGGTTAGTATGCTCAAACGCATACATCTTCTGGCACCCCAGTGTGGAAATTGCAACGTTTGAATAGTTCTAAAATGGGACTGACCAAAGTTAAAAAGCACCAATTTCTGTTATATTCAATTTCCGAACCAACTACTTTTTATCTAATTAATTTCCGCCTAGCGAACCAGGTGGTGACGAGTACACGTGTCAGCATCAGGCCGGACCTCCTCGTTACGTCCACTGCCAGATATAGCTGCTTTACCCCGACAAATATAACATACAGTACAGATAGAACAGATAGGACATATAGAACAGAGAACAGATAGGACAGATAGAACAGAGAACAGATAGGACAGATAGAACAGATAGGACAGATATAACAGATAGAACAGATAGGACAAGATAGAACAGATAGGACAGATAGGACAGATAGGACAGATAGGACAGAGAACAGATAGGACAGATAGGACAGAAAACAGATAGGACAGATAGGACAGAGAACAGATAGGACAGATAGAACAGATAGAACAGATAGGACAGAGAACAGATAGGACAGAGAACAGATAGGACAGATAGGACAGATAGAACAGAACAGATAGTACAGATAGGACAGAGAACAGATAGGACAGAGAACAGATAGGACAGAGAACAGATAGGACAGAGAACAGATGGAACAGAGAACAGATGGAACAGAAAGGACGAATCGTAGGAGTAATACTGTCACATAAGGCTATTACAATACAAGTTACTATTTGGTGATCATTGCCGACATCTTCTATACTATTTGTCGTTGACGTCTGTATGCATAGTTATGGACAATACTCACTGATAGTGATACATTAGGCAGTTGTCTGGTACAGTGAACTTCAGTAGCATAATCACCTTATTACCCTTTCTTGAATACGACTCGTTAAGTTTGTGCAACGGTTATCATGCTTGTCTAACTGTAATAACTATTTCTAATGTTTTCACATTTAATAGAGATCCTGTCCCTTTCGTATACCAGTATATGCTTTCTCATTCCTAAATATTTGCGCTGCAAGTATTATTAAGATGCTTTGTAGTTTATGCTATACATCTTGTAAATACGGTTCCCGTTAACTCTGCTGTAAGAAAACAACAACGTCCACGATCCTCTTCAATTATAATACAATTAAAATAAGTATTTCTTTTCGCCTCATGATTTCAAGTTTGGAAACAAACAAATCTTATTCGGAATAACTCAGTCATCACTATATGTAAATGTATTGCACATTCAGCCTCTCATTCCAAATCAGGTCACAGAATGTTGTTTCCATTACTAAGCTAAAATTAAAGTTTTAAACACACTTGCATTATCCTAAATATTCTTAAAAGCAGGATTATTGAGATCGTACGCACCACGTTTGATTAGTGTTAACGGTGTCTCAGCTGGTGTCAAGCGGACAAGCCCTATAGAAAGCAATAATACAGTAGGGAATGGACAACGGATAACCTTAAGTCAATGGTAAGCTCAATTCGACAAAAATACTTCAATGAACGCGATTTAAAAGTTTAACAAGTTTAAAAATGGTAAAAATAAATATTGCTTTCCTTGAGGTCTAATGTTTAGTCAAGATAAACATGCATGACACATTGAATCGATATATCAATTGGGATATCTAAATGAAGTCTAAAAAATAAGAGAATGATATGTAAAACATTATTGACCCACATAGTAAACACCAGCACTATTGCTTGAGAGAACGCTATCATCACTACCATCAGCACGAATCAAGCGGCATTCATTCATGCAAGAGAAAACAAACGTTACAATGAAAATATGTATACATATGTATTTATATACACACACATACGAACCCATTTATGCTGCTGGCAAACGTACCCTCCTCCCCCTTTAAAACCCTCCGCATTATCGCCCAGTATCCGTACTACCAAGGAGAATATGGACGATACAGGGGTTACCGTGCCATCATATAATAACAACACTCGCCACAAACTAATTCAACACTTCTGACTAAACTATAAGTGTGATATATTCACTATTACAACTACGGCAATATACAGAGGTTCAAAACTATGAGTTAATTGTATTCATATTTCTGACAAATGATATAAAGCGTGCACTGTCCCGATCGTTGTGAAAACCCTAGGGGTATCTGGCGCTCACTTAATGCGAGAGGTTGGAGGCGGCTTGAGTAATGGACGTAGAAAAGAGCAAATGGTGGGAAAGAAAATAATCATATTCGATGCAATATTATTTGGTGGGGAGTAATGGGAGCACTTTCTACCTATTGTACTGAAGCGGAGACGTCCGTGGGGGCAAGGAACTACTTTGTCCTCGTAATCGGAACGCACACTCCGCCAGCCACTGGGAAGATATGGCAATACCATACAATCAGCACCGATCGTGTATCACCCGTTGAAAACAGTTGGATTTCTATGTTATGAGTTTTAAATTATTGATTATATTGCAATTCACATCTTATTCTTCTTCTTTGTTTTAATTTTTATACAGAAGTGTCATTATACCATAACACAAACATTGTAACACACACTATATACAGAATACGTTGTGAAAATATGCTACAAAAAATGACGAAGACTATTTTGTCACATTGAAATGAATGTAAAGCATGCTCATGTTGTAAATACATGTGTCTCGTATCACAATGCTCACGTACGTCACGTGACCTCTACAATTACCCATCATGGGGAGTGACCTGTTTCAGAAGGATATGGAAATATGATCATTTTATTTTATTTATTTATTTAGGGCTACTGTAACGTGTGCATAGTAATAATATGTATTAATAATTTATTAAAAGTTGGCACACTATAAAGCAAACAAGTAATTTACCACATTAGGAACTAAGTGAACATTTGATAGCAAATTTGCTAATTGTTGCCCATATTACGTAATATAATCTGTTCAAGCCTAAAGCTGACAGAAAAGGCTTTTATCGTATGTAGTGGGTTACTTGTTGGTAAGCACACTTCTTCGGTGGATGGAGATTACACGAACATGGTCTTCTCCAAACACAACATACAACATACGTAATCCCACTTGGATCGCGTAGGCGTGGGAAGGGGTGAAGTTCCCCAAGTAGGCCGGAACACGAGATCAATTCTGTCCATTGCATAACTGTTGACAGTGCTCCTAGTATCCTAATGGAGAATATTTCGGAATTGAAGACAATACTTACATTTCGTGTTCATATCTTCACAATCAATCCTAGATAAACAGACCCCGGCCGTTAATAAGTAATTCCATAACTATCAACGTCTGAATTCGTTTACAGATCCACATGGCTCCCAAGCCAAGCAATCGCACCAGTTGAGAGACACCTAATAGTTCATCAAACGCATAGTCAGGACTAATTTGCTGAACATGGAGAGAACTTGCCCTTAAGGAATTCACAAATGCCCGTATTCTCAGAAGCCCCGGTGCAAGGTCTCTGAAAGCCGACTGCTTCAGTCCTACGGATAACGTACTGGTCAAGGACTAACAGATATTTATGAATCATCATCAGAATTGCATAGTCAATTTCCAGCACTTATGTCATTTCTGATTACTGACTGAACTTCATTTAGATTCTGTCCTTATCCTTATTGGGAAATTGCTGTATCGACCATATATTCGTGTTGGTTCACGAGTCAGTTCGATGGGACCTTTTGGCATACCTGCCATGGGATTTAACGTCTTTGTGGAAGACCTGTTTAATGTTTTAAAATGATCACTGACGACTTGTACACTATACCTCGGCCGTTTGATACACAAAATTAGACTCCACAATCATACATATTTAATAAAGGTGACGGGACACTCGGAAATTAAAACCAATACTAAAATATATTTCTAGAGAAACCTTTATAATTTTGTTAGATTGCATATTGTCGTCGACTGTTTATTATTTTGACACACATTTTAATTAAATATGTGAAATACCGACAAATTGTCACACAGAATTATGTACAGGATATTTGTATTATTCTGCATTTCAACAAAGACTTTGTAAAAACAAGGAAAATAAACATAATGGTGATGCTTTCATATCAGCAATATGGCGTCATATGGTTTATCTTCAAATGTAAAGGATCTACTAGTATTCATGTATATATATTCCTATTAATTAATGTGTATTTAGATACTATGTCCTGTCGTATGCTGACAATGACGTCATTTGGTACTCAAGAAGGATGGTTATGCCTACATACTACATATCGTTAGTTCATTGTTCTAAAATTGAAGACATAATTAAGTATTTTGTTTCTGTGATTAAATTAGTGCGCATGACCGACTCAATAATGTATTATCTAACCTAACAGGAATATGCTTCCGTTTATTGCTTTCTATGTTACCAAACGTTTGCATGCCATACACAAGCATATTTCCTGTGGTGGAAACAAGCGGAAGAAAACTTTCCAATACTACTGGATGATTGCATTTGGAAATGTAAATTAAGTAAAGTGACAAAACGCTTTCTGACTATTTGCTAGATCATATATATTGTATTTGGCTACACACATAACAACCAAACTACGTGTCCCTAACTGGATGAAGTCTCTCGGTATGTTTGCTCTTTGTAAAAGCTCCGGAGGCATTTCTTAGGGTTAACAACTTGTCCTAATACTCATTCGACCCAGCAGTCATATATAAACACTAGTGCTCATCTTGGAGAAACTCGTAGACCTTCGACCTATTACAACGTGTTTGCATCAGAGCACCTCACAGTTGAAGACCGAGAGAGGAAATTATGTCCACGGGTTCGTTAGTTTCCGGGAAGAAAATCAGATCCGTGTGTCTGAATAAGGTTGCCAGTATTGACAATTGCTATGAAATACAAGCACGAACTTTTCTAAGTGGAATGTTAGCGCCAGAAGTTCAAAGTATGTGGTCCGTGCATTTCGTGAGATTTGAGATTAAAAATGTTGGAAATTTCTAATTGCATTGTTTTCCATCCATATTAATATGTGACCCTGAGATTGTGTTCCTATAAAATTAATTACACTGTGATAGGTTCCCAGATTAAACTAGCTTGCGTTCACGCTTGCTCCCTCGTGTTTGTGCCACAGAGGATCACGTCCTAGTTTGTGAGATGGCCATCAGCCTCATGCGCCCAATGTCCGGTTTGTGACGGAAGTCGGCGACTGGCTTGGAAGACAGCACCACCTGCAACACTCGTGTGGTTCTCCCAGCGGATCCATCATCGATTTCGAGAAAGGAAGTGACGTAAAAGGGCAACAATCCCAGAGAATGGAACACACACACACACACACACACACACACACACACATACACACACACACACACACACACACACATACACAAACACACAAC
>JAULBP010066714.1:0-12800 GCA_032355345.1 Lepetodrilus pustulosus
TGATTTATGAGAATATATTCAATTACGTACTGTTCGGTTCTTAACTGGGACATACGAAAAACAAACTGTCTTAAATGAGACAACTGGCCTGACCAATTAAAAGGTGTCATAATCTCGTTGTCTTAACTGGGACTGTCTTAAATGGGACTAAACCAGTACATTCACTTGACATACATAAAATCATGTTTGTACTTCCAAAAACCTTTCCACTGCTGTATGGTAGACAAAACTATAATGAAACATTGATATTGTGGATAGATTAACTGTTTTCGATATATATGATGAATCTAATATGTCTGTTTACCATGTTTCCACTGTGTTGAAAACATTTCCAAATCTAAATAATACATGTTTCAATGACCACCACCGTTAACATCTGCTGTATTATGATCACTCGATTCAACATGACTGGTACTATATGCATTATAACATAATATATTTATAATTATACTCACATTTGCAGTGGTCTTTTATATTTATATCGTATATGACCATAACGCCAATATTAAAATTTAGCAACAAATATATCATATAGTTTCTGATGTGAAAGAGTGAAAGAGTGAGAGTGAGTGAATGTGAGATTGAGTGAATGTGTGTGTGTGTGTGTGTGTGTGTGTGTGTGTGTGTGTGTGAAAGAGTGAGTGGGTGAAAGATTGAGTGAATGAGTGAGTGAATGAATGAAAGAGTAATGAGTGAGTGAAACAGCGAATGATAACTAGAGAATGTGGGAGTTGATAATGAGTGTGGGAATGGTAATGGAGAGTGAATTATAATGCGAGAACGGGTGCGTAAATTGGAGAGTGAATGGTAATGATAACGTGAATGATAACGAGAGATTTAATGATAATGATAATGAAAGAGTGAATGATAACGGGAGAGATAATGATAACGAAAATGATAACGGGAGAGTGACTGAGATAATGGGAGAGATAATGATAACGAGAATGATAACAGGAGAGTGAATGATAATGGGAGAGTGATTGATAATGATAACGGGAGAGGTAATGATAACGGGAGAGATAATGATAACGGGAATGATAACGGAAGAGTGAATGACAATGAGATAGTGAATGATAATGATAACGAGAATGATAACGGAAGAGTGAATGATAATGGGAGTGTGAATGATAACGAGAGAGTGAATGATAATGATAATGAGAGAGTGAATGATAACGCGAATGATAACGGGAGAGTGATCGTTAATAATAATGGGAGAGTTTATGATAATGGGAGAGTGATTGATAATGATAGAGATAACGTGAACGATAAAGATAACGTGAATGATAACGAGAGAGTGATTGATAATGATAACAGGAGAGTTTATGATAATTGGAGAGTGATTGATAAAGATAACGTGAATGATAACGAAAGAGTGAATGGTAAAGCTAACGTAAATTATGAAGATAACGTGATAATGAGAGTGTGAATGATAACGAGAGAGTGATTGATAATGATGACGTGAATGATAACGAGAGAGTGATAGAATGATAATGGGAGGGTGAATGATAATGAAAACGTGAATGATAACGAGAGAGTGAATGATCATGATAACGGGAGAGATAATGATAAAGAAAATGATAACGGATGAGTGAATGAGATAATGGGAGAGTGAATGATAATGTTAACGGGAGAGTGAAATAATGAGAGAGTGAATGATAATGGGAGAGTGATTAATAACGTGAAAGTTTATGATAATGGGAGAGTGATTGATAATGATAACGGGAGAGTGAATGATAAAGATAACGTGAACGATAAAGATAACGTGAATGATAATGAGAGAGTGAATGATAACGAGAGAGGGATCGATAACGATGGCGTGAATGATAACGAGAGAGTGATAATTATCATTCTCTCATTTACTCTCTAGTTCACTCTCACATTCACTCTCTAGTTATTATTCACTCTCTCATTATCATTCACTCTCTCATTAATTCACAAGTTATCATTCATTCTCTCACTCTTATTGTCATTCACACTCTCACGTTATCATTCACTCACTTATTCTCTCTCATTCACTTTATCATTATCTCTCTCACTATCATTCACTTTCTCCAATTCACTATCTAGTTATTCACTCTTTCACTACCATTCACTCATTCATTACCATTCACTCTCTCATTCACCTTCCCTCTCATTATCATTCACCCTCTCATTATCATTATCATTCACATTATCATTATCATTCACATTATCATTCATTCACTCTCACATTCACTCTCTGGTTATCATTCAATCTCTCACTCTCTTATTATCATTCACTCTTGTTCACTCTCTTATTATCATTCACTCTGGTTCACTCTCTCATTATCATTCATTCACTCTCTCATTATTATTCACTCTCTCATTCACTCTCTCCTTATCATTCACTCTCTCATTCAATCTCTCAATATCATTCACTCTCATTATCATTCACTCTCTCATTATCATTCAATCTCTCATTAATTCGCTTCCACAATCATTCTCTAGTTATCATTCACTGTCTTATTATCGCTCACTCTATCATTCACTCATCAGCTCTCTCATTATCATTCAATTACTCTCTATTACTCTCTAGGTATCATTCACTCTCTCGCTATCATTCAATCTTTCATTCACTTTCTCATTATATCTCTCGCGTTATCATTCCCTCTCTATTTATCATTCATTCACTCTCTTATTATCACCAACTCATTATCATTCACTCTCTCCCATTACTCTCTCTATCATTCATTCTCTCACTCTTTCATTATCACATTCACTCTCTAGTTATCATTCACTCCCTAGTTATCATGCACTCTCTCATTCACGCACCCGCTCTCGCTCACTCATTCACACTCTCATTTATCATTCTTTCACTCTCCCGTTATCATTCACTCTCACTCTCTAGTTATCATTCATTCTCCATTCACTATTTCGTTATCATTCACACAATCATTCACACAACTCTTATCATTCACTCCCACATTCATTCTCTAGTTATCATTCACTGTTTCACTCACTCATCACTCTTTCACTCATTCTTTCACTCTCACTCACTCTCACATTCACTTAATCTTTCACTCACTCTCACATTCACACACTCTCACATTCACTCATTCACTCACTCGTCCACTCACTCATTCACTCACTCATGTACTCACTCACTCACTCTCACACTCACTACCTCTCACTCACTATCACTCACTCATTCACTCACTCTCACATTCACTCTCACACACACACACACACACACACACACATTCACTCACTCTCACATTCACTCACTCTCACATATTTCAGAATTCATTAATATTACGTATTGGGGTAGGTCCAAGTATCTCCATTCCTAAAAATAATGGCGAGTTACGAGGACATTGCCCTACTTAGATGATAGATACATTTAGTTGAATTATTGTTCACCAGTCATAAAATATTAACTGTTTAGCAAACCCAGTGGAACAGTGCAGTCAATGTTTGGCAACACAAATAGCTATTTTTAATGTTAAATCTCAACAATACATTTACTAATGGCAGCCATCTTGAATTTTTGGTTGGCTTGACATGATCGTACTCACGGTAGCGATGAAATACAACGACATGCAAAGTTTGAATGATTCTTCGTTGAAAATAATGCTTATTATTGATATACATGTCTGGAAATGCTGTGTTTTATTGAATTATACTTGACATTATTTGTTATTTTTGCCATGAATAGATACATATTTTCAATATAATGTCACGTACCGACAAAATATGGTAACCCCTATTATCAGCAGATTACTTACATCATAAACTATTCAATCATTCACTCACTCATTCACTCACTCACTCATTCACTCACTCACTCATTCACACACTCATTCACACACTCATTCACTCACTCATTCACTCACACACTCACTCATTCACTCACTCATTCACTCACTCACTCATTCACTCACTCATTCACTCACTTACTCATTCACTTACTCATTCATTCATTCACTCACTCATTCACTCACTCACTCATTCACTCACTCATTCACTCACCCATTCACTCATTCACTCACTCACTCATTCACTCATTCACTCACTCACTCACTCATTCACACTCACTGTTTCACTCATTCATTCACACTCACTCATTCACACTCACTCATTCACACACTCACTCTCATTCACTCACTCAATCATTCACTCACTCACTCATTCACCCCAAAGTTGTTATTTCCTGGTATACTAAGTCCCCAACACTTGATATTTATAATAAATTTCAAATTAATTTTATAATAATTATTTGTCAGGACAAATAATGATATTGTCTTTGATGTATTCATGATATATGAGAGTTATTCAGGTTCAGGTTGTTCATGAGTAGATCAGACATCTAATGTTTATTGAACAGAAATGACTGATATAGAAGGTACACAATTGTGAATTATTTTGTCAAGGGAAATACTTTCCTTAAAGTAGGCCTAACATTCATCGTTTGAATATTGTAGAAATGCTAGAATTAACATTAAAGGCATACAATCACAGATATTTATGGCCGTTTTTGACTAGTTCTTAGCTACAAGTATAAAGTACATTCACTTGACCTACAGATACATATAATCATGTTTGTACTTCCAAAAACCTTTCTACTGCTGTATGGTAGGCAAAATTCAATTTCAACAACCTCAACAATCTTAGTTCTTCAGCTTCTTTGTATTAATGCAAGGGGACATAACTATAATATATTATGAATACATCAAAGACAGTAGTCCTGACAAATAATTATTATAAAATATGAAATTTATTATAAATATCAAGTGTTGGGGACTTAGTATACCAGTAAATAACAACTTTGTGGTGTACAAATCAAACGTAAATACTCCCAGACAGAAATTCGTTTGGCCATTATCTAGGCCAATCAACCGTGATAGTATGCCTGTAAACAGCAGAACACAACACATGGTTAAATCAGTCATGGTTACCAGAATCGTGTCGTATCCATCCAAACACCTTCAGCTATATATTAGGTACGTGCATAGCGGAACATGTCACAGCCAGCAGGTGTTACAGGCTTCACGGCACAGATGAGCTTTAGATGACAGTATATCTCTGAGAGATACAGAAATGCTGTTCCAGTGAATTGGAGTTCTTTTGTATGCCATATGATGTCTGACAAGATGCTATGTATTGATGGAACGAAGACGACAAGATGATTTCCTATTGAAAGTACATAACTTAATAACGACATGATATTTATATATTAAATTGATATATATCGGGGCGCACTGTCAATTGTGCTCAACGAGAGTAATAGATTCAGTAATATATAAGCACTAACATGACATCACTAGTGAAATATTTGTAGACAGTTATATTTATAGCATTCACTACCTATACATATACACCGCAGACATGAACACACACACCGTCTCTCTCTTTGATTTTTACTAATGAAAAAAAATGTATGCTCTGGGTCAATTTAAGCGTACCACTTATAACACCAATGCAATCAATAATGTTTATTTTTTTAATCGATTTAACACCATAAGAATTTTAAATCTCGTCTAGTTCGAATAATGGAAGGGAAATAACTCTTAGTATACCTGGAAGTAATGTAAAATCCCCCAATATAAAGCTATATAAATATCAGTATATATAATTCATTGCCGATATGCGCTTTGTCCTCCCGAAAAGGGACGATATTGGCGGCGTAATATAAATGTTATATTAGGACATAACAACTATAGGATTACGAGAGCTTCACGACAAGGGTCTGTAATAGGCTTGTTTACCTTGACATAACAATTTAGAAATATGTATGCGGATATGATGAATATATATATATGTTTAATTTAATTCTGTTATAGATTTATTTAATGTTGTAATGTTAGTGCACATGTAGTAAATATAGTTGTTAATCATTTCAGATGGATTTGAAAAGAAAACCTGATCATCATGACCTTCAACCACCTGAATCAGGGACGAAGAAGCTATGCATGGACTACATATTGCAAAGTACGCCACGCAAGAGACTAACAACGAAATGCCTCTTCAAAAGCGAAGAAATCTCTCCTATACTACCAATAGAAGAGGAAGAGTATGCCCTGGCCAGTTCGGTATGTGACACGAGTCACCCATATGGAACACTGTGTTCCAAGTGTGGTATAATTTCTGATGACACCAGTGAATCGTTGCATTCGCATAGTGATCTGGAAGCTGGACTTGTTTGCTACAAATGTGGACATACCCAAAATAACACCAGTGTTAAACTCTTAGAGTCGGAAGATCAGGAAGTACTTTATTTGTACAGAAATGTTAATGACAAACTAACCAAGTCTGGTAAACCCAATATTGTCTTAGAACTAATTAAACTCATTAATGAAGACAAGATTGATTTGAATAGTTTGACTTTTCAAATATTCTTAGACACCTGCCAAGCACTATCTTCAGATTCACTTACAGAAGTACGGTTTTCCCAAAAGAGCAAAACATTTTGGAAGTTCTTCATGGACAAATTTGGTGGTGCTGCCATAAGGGCTCTTACAGGATGGAAAATGACAGGACGTATCCTATCAGGCCAGGCTGACGCTGGACACCTCGCTGGATCTGATGCAGATTTGATATTAGCCATACCATCAGAAGATGTCCTCAAGTCCTACGACCCATATGATAGAAACTGGCCAAGAAGCATCATTCCAGGCATTTGCGAAGAGGTCGTTAACCGAGTGCAAGCTAAACATAAGGAAACTAGTGTTTGCTTGGCTTTCGATGGCAAGAAGTTAGCACCGGGATTGAAAGGCAACAAGGGTGATGTCAATCTACTTGGACAGGAAACAGATGGCGTGACAGTAGAAGAAAGGTTGCAAGAACATAACAAAGATGTCGCAACACTAACAAAACTTGTGGAATCTCTTGTGACTTTTTCATCAGATTTGCCAATATATGCTACATCCAAGTGCATACAAGATGTGCTCACCCTCCTATCCGAGAAGCAAAATCAGATGCAGGCGACCATCAAGAAGAAGAACTTTTCCTTAGAAAAATTGAAAACAAAAGGTGGAGAACAGTATACAAAGTCTAAGTTCTCATATGCCATCAGCATGTTGACAGCTCTTCTCTTGGAACTGCGAGATATTGTCAACAGAAATAGTGCTTGTAGACAAGAACTTGGACGTGCATGTGCTAACCTACACGGATATTCCTGGCCAAAACATCAAACGGTGTCATTAGCACAATGCCCAACATATGAATCTTTTCATGAGGAATCCAGCCAGTCAAGCCAGATCAAACAGGGAACTGACGCATGGTTCGATGCACGTTCAAAAGCCTCTGCTACCGGAAGCAAGCTTTTCGATGCTGTAGGATTGGCTGGTGGACCGAAGCAACGAGAATATTTCAGGGAGAAAAGAGGCCATGGAACATGGGAAGAAGCGCGAGATATGTGCCATGGCAACCTACTGCACAGAAGTTCTTCCTGTTTTCTTCCCTGGAACATATGTCAAGGAGGTTGGTGGAATACCATTTCAGACTGATGAGCTAAGTCTCATTATATCGCCTGACGGTGCACTTTATGACAGGGACAGGAATGAAGACCGTCCAATTTCTGCTATCGAAATTAAATGCCCATTCACAGCCGGTCTCCATTCTCAAGTGCCGGCAAGATATTACCTTCAACTACAAGCTGAAATGGTCGCTTTGGGCGTTGACCGTTGCCATTTCATCTCATGGACAGAAGCGTCAACAAGGATATTCATCGTTCACTTTGATGCCGAAGTTTGGACCTCAACATTGGATATGTTAACAAGAAAGTTTGGGAAAAGTATCCAGAAAAGTCCTAGAGGGACCGACGGTGTCAAATCATTGCATAGGAAGATCCAGGATGGAATCCGGAACAAGTGCAGTATACTGTGTGAGGTAATGTCAATCCATTCCTGTGACGAGAGTGAACGAATAGGAGAACAACCCCTATCTCATGATCAGCAGATGGAACAGTTGCCAGTGTTTCCACGTGAGGTAGCCATTGATTGGGCAGAAGAGTCTCTCCTATTGTTAAGAAAACAATTCCAAGCCAGTCGCCAAAAAGCAACTGAAGTTGTCACATTCGTAGCGGGTGACATGGATCGTATGTGGCCAAAAGACCAAGTCCATGGAGTTCCCATAGGATATTTCCTGCGTGGATACAGTCTGCCAGTACAAGTTGTCGGAAATATTCTGGAAGAATTTCTACTATTCTGTAAAAGGAAGGATATTCACATTCCTGTCGTATGTTTTGATGGCCAGTTTATGAAACTGGTACAGCAATCAAGTGAAGGACGGCCCCAAACACTACTGGAAGCGCAAAAGCAATACTGGAGTACAGTCATGAAGATGCCGAAGTCGAAGTTAATAGCAGAGATAAGATCCTGCAACATCAACTCCGTCAACATGTCGCTCAACAAAAACAACAAAGGTAGTCTGGTCTTGTCAGCTACAACCATAACTGCGAGGCTCCCTCAAACCTGTATGAAACATTTTCAGCAGAAAATGAAGAGGAACAATGAAACTGATCACGATATTACGGAAGATCACCAACATATCGACGAGGGAATTGCGCAAGATCTAGAAGACATTCCTACAGAATTGATTGATACTAATGATGTCAACATGACAGACAAAATGAACGTGATGAGTGACACCAATTTGTACAATGAATCTTATAAAGAACATCCTGATCAACCATGTCCAGAAGAGGATTTTGACCACCACGATGACAATGTTATAACATCAGTTCAGATTCAAGTAAAGCTATCAGTCAAGGAAGTGAATGAACTGCATAATGAACTATGTCTAGCGTCCACGTCCTTGATGCACATGTCCACTGAACATCTTGCCGAATGTTTAGACACATGTGAATCACTTGCAAGTCTGAAATGCAAAGAATTAGAAGTGGTACTGAAGTACTTGAGGGACTATAAACATTTAAATGTGAAGACCACTGGTAATAAGTTTGAAAAGATGAAGGAAATCCGAAGGATACTGAATCTTCCAGGAGGTTTACTCCAACAACAAAGTAGAAAACGATCCCCATCAACTCTGCAAGCTCTCAGTGCTAGGTGCTTACACGGCCGAAACTACCCCAAGATGGCTTTGAATGTCACCTATGCTGACTGGAAGTTTTCTGAAGATGTTCAGAAGTGGAGGAAAGATTCAAGAATTGCACACAATATGGAAATCGATGGAGTAGCAGACAACATTGAATGGTTTTACATACCCGAATGGTCTACCTCGACAACAGTTAGAGTGTAAGAAGATTGACCCACATCACTTGTTAACACGGCACCGATCAGCCTTATGCAAAGGGGACATTGGCCATGCAAAACGATCAGATTTCATCAAGGTTGCAGAAAGTGGGAACACTCAATTAAAACCGGGTATGATGGAAGACAGATTGAACATGCAAAGTACAGACTACTCCTTGATTACCTTCTCTGAATATGTTGAAGATGAACTGAGGACGAATGGATGTTCGGAATCAGCAGACTTGTGTAGAATGGTGAGTTGCATATTATATTTATTTTCAATGGTATTCACTATGATTATGAACTAATAACTTTTCTCCTGCCACCATTACAAGTTGCAATATCACTTCGTTACCACAACAGTACATTAAGTTATGTGTATGTATAGATACCAATGACACTGTCTGTCAATAAAATGTTTATATCAACAGATTCCTGAGTGGTTCCAGTCTTGTGATGAACCAGGCATCCCGGCTACCGACAGATGTGAAAAGAAATGGAGGTAGGTAATTGGCTATAACAAGGCATGTGCAATGCAGTATAATGACGTTTGTGTCGTATTAAAGCAGGGGTGGATCCCAGCTGTCATGTTAGAGGGAAACCAAGTGTATTGTAGGGGATGGTCATAGTTTCAGTGACTATTTTACTGCATTTTAATAAATAATAAAGTAGTTAACACCCTTCAAGGATGCGTTTCGGCACACATGTCTAATTGGTTGTCAATATCACGTGTCATAACCCCAAACATATGTTTATTTCACAAAATTATGTTTGTATTTCCAAAAACCTTTCCATCATTGATCACCTGATGCATCAAAGACAAGATATTTAATGCTTCATGACATGAATTCATATAAAAATGTATAAATATGTATCGGGGAATAAGTGTATAGTAAATAACAACTTTTGGGTGGACAAAGCAAACGTCAGTAGTCTCAGATATAAATGAGTTAGTCCATTGTTTAGGTCACCTATGTGATAGTACGCCTTTAATAATAACATATCTACAAAAATACATGAATTTATGTTGCAGGTACAGACAACATTTGATGTCATTTGTGGATCTGGCTACATTCCCTCCTCCTGGAATGTACGTAAGTGGCTATCCAAAACAACTTTGGGAAGCTACTATTGCCAGCATAGATGTAGACCTCATTCTGTATATGCATTGGCAAAGCGACGTACCTACAACCACATATCTCTTAGTAGTCAAAACTGTGAGGCTCTCTACTCATCCCTTGCAGCACTACCAGGATCACAGGACGGTGTTCCTACATGCACAGAGCTGGAATCCAATATGGCAAAACTGTGTGGAGAAAGTCTTGTTAGACTTGACCCAAACCGGTACGTTATTTAAAGGCATACATTAGGATTCGTACAGATATCTCAAGCACTTTTCAAGGAAGATAAGACTGTTTTGAAGCACCTGTTATTCACCTAAATAATAAATTACCACTTGGAATAAGTTCAATTGTTTCATGTTCTTGTTCAATTGTTTCATTATATAATGCAGTATTACATAACTTAATATTTAGTACCGTACCATTTAGGTCGAGATATTCTACCACCTATACTGCAGCTGATCGCAGATATGACGGTCAGAGTTTCTCGGCCTAAGTAGCATTAATCCATCGCAAATGTTTGCATAATTACCATACACTTGCAATGTATTTCAGAGGATTTGCACTCAGACTATCTTCAGCACCAGTGTATCCTCAAACAACACTGTGCATGTCGGATCTAGCACTACCTGTATCAGAAGACCCCCCAACTTACATCCATACCATTTCTATCACCGTAAGTATGTCCAATGTTGTACATTATTTCATTTGTACCAGCAGCCATGGCTCATGATAATTACTGTTAAAGGCATACTATCACAGATATTTATGGCCGTTTTTGACTTGTTCTTAGCTACAACTACAAAGTACATTCACTTGACATGCATATCATCTTGTTTGTACTTCCAAATACCTTTCTACCCCTATACGGTAGGCAAAATTCAATTTCAACAAACTGTTTTGGAATTTGCTGTTTAGATACCAACCTGAACAATCTTAGTTATTTGTCATTCTTTATATCAACGCAAGGGGACATAACTCTCCAATGAGTACAACGAAATAACTAGGATTGCTTCATATAGACATATATCATGAATACAGTCAGGAAAAATAATGATTATAAAATATGAAATTTATTATAACTATAAAGTGTTGGGTACTTAGTATACCAGTAAATAACAACTTTTGGGTGTACAAATCAAACGTAATTAGTCTCAGACAGAAATTCGTTTGGCCATTATCTAGGCCAATCAAACGTGATAGTATGCCTTTAAAGGCATACTATCACGGATGGTTGAGCTATATAATGAACAAGGACATTTCTATCTGAGAGTACTTACGTTTGATTTGTCCACCCAAAAGTTGTTATTTACAGTTTTAATATTTAATATTTTATATTTGATATGAATTCAGGTTACAAAGCATTACTTATCTTATCTTTGACGTATCAGCTGATCTGTGAAGCAAACGATATTCTTTCATTGTACCACTTTAGAGTTATGTCCCCTTGCGTTAATATACCGAAGCAAAAAAGAATTATGACCATATCAAGGTTGGTATAACTGGCAAAGACATATTTCCGTTTGGTCGGAATGGAATTTTGCCTACCATACTGCGGTGGAAAGTTTTTTTGAAGTTCAAACATGATTTTATGTATGTGAAGTGAATGTACTTTGCAGCTGCAGTTAAGAAATAGATCAAAACAACCATACACATCTGTGGTATAATGGCTTTAAATCATCTTTCTTCTCAGGTTTACGGAATACATTAAAAAAGCCCACCTAATACAGTGACAAGCCAATGATGAATGTTCATGCTATGCTACTGTTACAACATTATTTTATCAGTTGATTCCACTGGGAACGGATACATTGCATTATTTTCGGGTTATCCATCATTAAAGACTATTCACCTTTACTTGGGACAACAAACTCATATTCACTTTATCACTGAACACGCTACATTAGGCATTTCACGAAACAAGCGAAATAATTTTACAGATTTTCTTTTTTGTGAATTTTGAATATAATTAAGTTTTCTTCTTAATGGGAGCAATATGACGCATGCCACTATAATAGAAATGTAATGATAGAGCGATGCACCGTTTTAAGTTGATTTCGATTTTCATGGGGCCTTAGATTCGACTTCATTATTATGTCGCTCACATCAAGGCTTGGACTAGGAGTAAACACAATCCCTGTAGGCTGAGTGTTGCAGGAATGTGAAATAGCGATTACTTTTAAGTTAACATTGTTCATGGAATGAAGTATTGCATGTCAGATACAGGTTTATAATTAGCCAATTATATTGTTTTATATTTCCTAACATACAGGAATGTATTCATGGTGAACATATTGAGTCGTTATTCGGTATTTGAAGCAAACATTAAAGGGGCAAGATCATACTTGCATAGGGAAAAATGGTCACTATCGGGGTTATTACATATTCTGAACGAACAATCTTTCCCCGACATGTGTTATTTTTTTCAGATTTTGTAGTCATCGGGAAATATATCTATTACTTATCCAAA
>JAULBP010066824.1:0-12800 GCA_032355345.1 Lepetodrilus pustulosus
GGGGGGTGGGGGGGGGTGGGGGTCGGGGGGGGGGGGGGGG
This sequence comes from Lepetodrilus pustulosus, assembly GCA_032355345.1. Classification (NCBI taxonomy): domain Eukaryota; kingdom Metazoa; phylum Mollusca; class Gastropoda; order Lepetellida; family Lepetodrilidae; genus Lepetodrilus; species Lepetodrilus pustulosus. The sequence continues at coordinate 41 of JAULBP010066824.1, forward strand.
GGGGGGGGTTGCGGATACTCCACATTCCGCCAAATGTTCTGGTGGTACTCACATGCTTCCTCCAGGAACTTCTCCGTCATCACCTCCTCGTTGTCCTCCTTACAGGTCTTGACAGCCACCGGCACCTGGGAGCCCTCCTGTACAACACAGCAACAACAACACTGTAGTCTGGACACCACCAACAACACTGTAGTCTGGACACCCACAACACTAGTCTGGTCACACACAACACTGTAGTCTGGCCACCCACAACACTAGTCTGGACACCCACAACACTAGTCTGGTCACACACAACAACACTAGTCTGGACACCCACACTAACTGTAGTCTGGACACCCACAATACTAGTCTGGACACCCACAACACTGTAGTCTGGCCACCCACAACATTAGTCTGGACACCCACAACACTAGTCTGGTCACACACAACAACACTGTAGTCTGGACACCCATAACACTAGTCTGGACACCCACAACACTAGTCTGGACACCCACACTAACTGTAGTCTGGACACCCACAATACTAGTCTGTACACCCACAACAACACTGTTGTTTGGACACCCACAACACTAGTCTGAACACCCACAACAACAGCAGTCTGGTCACCCACAACAACACTGTAGTCTGGACACCCACACTGCACACAGTGATAGTGTGGCCAACAATATATCATACCACAACTGTGTATGCTGACTTGACACTTGTAACACTACAGAGAGTAACATGGTATAGCCAACAATATAAGTTTTCAATATGTGTTTTAAATAATATTATCCATAAGAAAATAAGCTTTGAGATAAATTAAAGCATATACATTTTTTTCTCCAAATAATGTTTTTCTTGTTGAAAAGACTATAGTATTATGAAGAAATCTTTCACACATGTCAGCCAGACTGTGACCTTTGATACAAGGGGTCAACATGTGAAGAATTCCCTAGGGGTGCCAATGGCTTGGGTGTCAATGCCACGACAGCTACAGCCAACAGTGTGTGATGGATGGAACTGTGCAGCTGCATTATTCCACAGAACACTAATGAGAATCCCTTGTATATCTTACCCTAGTAGTCCCTAGTAGACTAAATACTATCAATGTAGACCATACACTATCAATGTAGACCCATGTAGACTATTCCCATGCAAACCTCAGTAGACCATACACTATAATGTAGTCCCTTGTAGACCATACACTATCAGTGATCGAAATTAACACTAGTCCGCTAGCCCTGGCCATTTCTCCCAATGCTAAAGGTATTCTAAGACTAGTAGAAATTCATGTCTTTTGTTATTTGTATCACTATTAGGATAAGTAAGATTTAAAGTTAATTTCGATCCCTGCACTATCAATGTAGCCCCTGATAGACCATACACTATCAACGTAGTCCCTTGTAGACCATATACTATCAACTTAGTCCTGTGTAGACCATACACTATCAACATAGTCCTGTGTAGACCATACACTATCAATGTAGTCCCTTGTAGACCATATACTATCAACATAGTCCTGTGTACACCATACACTATCAATGTAGTCCCTTGTAGACCATACACTATCATTGTGGTCCCTTGTAGACCATACACTATCAAGGTGGTCCCTTGTAGACCATACACTATCAACATAGTCCTTTGTAGACCATACACTATCAAGGTGGTCCCTTGTAGACCATCTTCAATGAGACCCCGGTAGACATCTTTACACCATCAACATAGTCTTGGATTGTAGACCACCATACACTATGAATGCAGTCCCTAGCTGACGATACTCAACGTAGAGCCAGTGGTAGACATCCTTACCCTATCAACGTAGAGCCCCTTGTAGACATCTCCAAACTGGCCCTCTCCTAGGATCTCGACCAACTTGATGGCATCTCTGATAATCTCATAATCTCTGGCTGAAATACCAAGTCACACACATAGATAGAACACGTTTTTAAATCATCATAACCTACAAAACAATGTGTGCAAGTCTCAAAAAATTGGGTGAAACTAGAGAGATTACATATTTGATTTCATGCAAGCTATATGCTGAAGATAATAGAATGAAGCTCATATATGTATTAATCTTCCACTTTAAATTAACTAATTTTATTTTCATTTCCGAAACTATAAAAATGTCTTCTCTATATCTATCCATACTGATAAAAATAGAATGTAAAAATTAAAGCATGAACAAAATAATTAAACTGCTTGACAGGAATTTTCATATATTTTCTCTCTTACGGACATGCACATATACATCCTAAAGACTAAAGATACACATGTTAGTTTACGATTGAAAACATTGCTATATAAAGTTAGGAATAATATCCATTCAGTCATTCTGTAAGTAACACTGAAAAACACTGTCTCCTAGATCTACAACACAACATGTTCAATTCCGCTTTCAATTTAGGAACCCTTGGGAGCCAGACGCGGCTCGATCGATTGATCGTCGAAGACTCGGGATGCGAGTCCAGACATATTTACATTCTATAACACAGGTGTAGTAAGCACATAGCAGAGATATAGACATACAAGTTAATAATGTTGGGAGTGGGGCGGATGGATGGGAGGGCGGGTTGACATCCAAAATGCTAATGGCACGATTCAGAATCACACATAAGCACTGTTCATATCGCAAGTCAGTATCAGTGTCTATGCAATCATTAGTGGAGCCGCTATATTGTAATTGCTTAGAAAACAGTCTACGCTTAATATTAGTCTACTGGACCGAAATTGTAAATGATTTTTTTTCTCAGGAATTCTTGTAATTGGAGGACATAATTACTAGTATAACACATATTTTCTGATTATCAAAATAATCTTGTTAAATGAAAATAAAAAACAAATGTTAAAAAAAAAAAGGAAATAAGTTTTGTATTAATATTAATGGAAGAAATGGTTTCAAAATGCATAAAAACATGGAAGATGTTAGGGGAGAATAGATTTCTCTTCTAGAAATATGTGAACACTATTTCCATGTGTGTTCATTTCCCAGCAACAACAATGGAGTGGCTCTTTAATAATCTACACATTGTCCAAAGGTCGGAGTTAACATGCCAGCTGGTCTGCACGCTTGCAGTAAGACATTCTGAGAATACCATGCTAACTGAAGCCAAATCAAACTCACTCTTCTTTCTCTTGTTACCCCTCGAGTTGTGTGCACCTGGGTTGCAATAATCACAAACGTAAATCCTGCTGCTCTCTTAACATTGAGTTCAACCTCACCATTTCATATCTCTTAATGGTGAGTTCAACCTCACCATCTCATATCTCTTAACATTGAGTTCAACCTCACCATCTCATATCTCTTAACATTGAGTTCAACCTCACCATTTCATATCTCTTAATGGTGAGTTCAACCTCACCATATCATTGAGTTCAACCTCACCATCTCATACCTCCAAACAGTAAATTCAACCTCATTATCTCATAGCTCTTAATGGCGAGTTGAACATCACCATCTCAATTTATTTAACATTGAGTTCAACCTCATCATTTGATCTCATACAGCGAGTTCAACCACACCATCTCATATTTCAATCATAATGGCAAGTTCAACATGATCATATCAGTTAGTTCAACCTCAGCATCTCATATCTTAACAGTGAGTTCAACCTCACCCTATCATATCTCTTAATGGCAAGCAATCTTACCATCTCATAATGACAAGATCAACATCACCATATCAGTGAGTTCAACCTCATCCTTGTATCTTAACAATGAGTTCAACTTCACCATCTATCTCTTAACAGCAAGTTCAAACCTCACCATCTCATATCTCTTAACGGCGAGTTCAACCTAACCATGTCAACAAGATTCCTTACATATGTAAATAGAAATCTGTCCACCAGATACAGGGGGGAATTGATGGAAAGGAAGGAGGAAGAGGAGGATGAAGAAGACAGGACATGAACAGAGAAATAGAGGAAGATATCAAGTGAGAAAAGGAAAGATGAGAGGAAAATGTATTAAAATAATTTTAATGGCTGGGCTTAATCTTCCAAATCAAAAGTTGTGAATTTGGGGGAGGAAAAAATAAATCCATTTAATAGCATAATGGACAAAATTAAGGAGCAAAAGTGTTTTAAATTATTAAATTTATAAAATAACAATGTATCTAGAGATGCGTAGTTTAATCTAAAAATTGGCATCCTGGGACAACACAAAAATTAACAAATTCTGTTCGAGTGGACGGTCCACATGACATATTGAAAGTCACTTTCAATAAAGAGATGAAAGGATGACTGCTTTTGTTACAGAATTCTTTTTTAACAGATGATGATTATCAGATGACTCAACAATTGATTAAATTTATTTTTTGGACAACTTGGGAGGAAAACCCTGTGGTATTATCAAAATTCAACAGCTGTGAAATTGATTACTGAATTAATTCCGCGACTGAAATGAGTCAAGGATTAGAGGAAAATATCATCGAAAGGTTATCTAACGCAAGGACATAATCTAAAAGCTTAACATTTTATTTAATCCTGGAAATAAATAATGAAATACTACCGGTACTTGAAAAAATAACACAATAAGAAGAAAAATTAGAACAGTAACATTTCCCTAGAGATGACAAAGATTTCATTAGGTGCAATTAAGTGATGAACTATTTACAAGTACATGTAAGGGATAGAAAAAATAAATAAACAAAATAAAGAGTTATCTTAATAAATGCATTAATGAATACCAAAATATATATGCTATTGAACAAATTAGTTGAATGAAAAATGAACTAAGTGAATGAATGAAATAATGAAAGAATGAATTAGTGAATGAATGCACTTACCATCTGGTGTACTATAGTCGCCTTCTTCTTCCACGATCTCAGCATAGTCTGATATTCCTGATGAGGTACATATACACAGTGAACTTGTGCCCCTAACCATGGTGGTGTGTGCAGTATGGGATGGTCTGAGACACACGCACGCACGCGCACACACACCATTACAAATGCATAACACAAAAATCTTAAGCAAAAACTCAGGCATTCAGAAAAGAAAAGAAAGACCGCACTAGCTGAAGCCAAGGAGATATTCTTAGTCCTTTGTTATTTCCCTTAAGTTGTAATATTTTTTTCATTTATTCTTTTCATTTCCATAATCAAGCTTAAAGGGAATTTATCAAGGAATTGAATGACGTTCAGCAAGTGCCGGTCTTATGTATGTAATTATATAAATGTGAGTATAACATGTTTAAAGATTTGAAGCTTTGTATAATTCTCTGGGAAGTTATAGAGTTTAATATGGGAATAAGGCATAAATATTGTTACTGACTGGATAACCTAGGATGAAGATATAAGACAGATTTTTGCAGAAGGTGTTTCTCGCTGTATCCGAAGGTGGTGCAACACAAGACATGTGACCAAAGCAAAGTGGGATTGGCATGAACATTAATGCCAAATCAAAATTTTGCAAAAACCCTGGCCCATTGTTAAAATGCACTTGAAGCCTCAAAGGACTACTTTGGTCACATATGTGTCCAAATTCTAAGAAGGTTCTCATATGAACACAATTCCATGCACAATTTAGTAATTAATTTATGAAAGCATACATATACTGTAAATGTTTACTATTTGCAAAAAGAAACCTCTAATCTCTTTTTACAAAATCCTTGCTAGTTTCTTGATGTTGTGAGATATTACTACTAGCCTGAGTTACAGATGAAATGGCTCCACTATCAATAAACACCAAATGAATACTTATGCTATCACATTGGATACAGATACAATAAATTCTCAAAAAAATAATCCCATATTTCAATTATGGATAAAAAATGTACATGTACGAGAAAGAAAAAAAACCTCACATTTTCACTTCAGATATAGAAAACGGTTACTTAAGAAAGATAAGCCCCAGAGTCGACATTCCGCAAAAATCCATCAACCTTTCCAAATGATATACGTAATCAAGCCTCATGCAATGATGGGGCAGTGGGCGTTCAATCATCGCGGTCCACACCAGAGCCACGTTCAACAAGAGCGTCCACAGACACTGGTCATTCGGTCAACTTACGTTCGTTGGGACTCAGCGGTTCCTCGGGCCGTCCCAGCGCAGGGTGTCGGTGAAAACTGGCGAAAAAAGACAGAAATTTGTCAAAGAACTCATCCACTTTGCGCGACATGATAACTCGGTCATGGTTGACTTCCTGTCGCTGGCATTGACGGAGACAATACAGAGAGAGGTGTAATCGCAGCTAATTGCGGGAAGTGGGTAGTCATCCAGCGAAATATTTGACCTTTTGTGAAGGCCATGATTGTTATTTTCCCCCAGTGTGTACACCAGGGCTGTATAACACAGAGAGTATCCACCTGGAGTGTGTCTGATGTCACGGCTGGCATTTGTAAAACTAACTTGCCAGCTATCAAATTAATTGCCAAATATATTGCCCAATAAACTTGTATATAAAAATAAACACTTATTTTACAGTGATGCCAAAATCTAACTATGGTATAAAGCTACATTGTAATAGCAGGATATTGTATTTGTTAATATTTGTTGAAAAGATTTCTTGATCTTTCATGAAAAAAGGTTCTCCAAATGTGAAATTGGAATTGTGATAAGTGATAATAATTTAAGACATAAAAAGCAAATCTGAAAAGGTTAGATAACGAGTTCTATTCTTGGCAAGAAGAGAAACTGATTAATAACGATAAGCATTTTTTTCCCTTCTTTATTTTTTTTTAATGGGGTTTAGGGCTGCTTTCTAGAATCTTTCACTATTATCACGACTTATCAGTTTAGGGCAGGAAGAAACCTGCAACATCCCTAGTGCTGAATGTTGCAGTAAACCTGCAAGCACCGGCTGGTACTGACAGACCAAGGATATCTGTATTGTGTCAGAATAACAATAAGCTAACTAGTTAGTACCATACCCATTTATCTTAGATAAAATAGTTACAAATTATTATTTTTCAAATTGGAGGTTAGAGCCACTATCAAGATGATTCCACTTAGTTACAGGTAATATAAATGCATATGGATGTATAAACAGTAAATCACACAACAAACATTTCCTATCGACCTATGAAACTTTCAAAATGGATCCTGTTAGAGTGAGTGATAGTCTCTCCCACAGACCTTATTCTCTAATACTCCTATTCGAAAAATATCTCCTATGGACAAAAGCAAGTCTAGATTTTCTGGGTGACAGAGGTAAAAGAAATTCAGAGGCTCCTTTCATATTTAAATAGAATTTATTAAAAATAATTTACTTTCATCCTCTGAGACTATTGACAGTCTGAGTGATTATGGAGTTTAACATCACTGTGAGAATCTTTCACCCATTTGAGATGATGGATCCTGTTACAATAACCACCACAACACTGTAAAAAGACATTTCAAACTATGCGCTGTATAGACAGGAAACCTGTCTATTGAACATCGCTCATCAGTGAAGCCCACCAACACCAAGAAATGCAAATAGAAATACTTTAACAACATGCCACGCATTGTCCAGTTCCATCCAGCAGTTTCATCTGCTATCATGACAACAGACAGACATTAATTTCTTTCAACAGACGCCAGTGTTGGCACAGGGGCCAGATGGAGCACATCAAGGCACAAGGAACCTGTACAATCCATGGATGGTGTACACCTACAGACATCACTGAAAGCTCAGTTTTGATGGACATCATGTCCATTTCACAATGTTCATTTCATTACCAGTCGTCTCTCATCATTCACACTTTCAGGTGTCGTAAATCCAGAAGTATTTCAGATAGAAGGAATGCTGTTTTGCAGATTCCATCGACCAACCTAAACATTCTCCATGGTATTGGTAAAATGTGGATGTATTTTCTACTTCTTCCATATTTCTGACATTTAGCTGTAAATTGATAGTGGAAATATTTGCAACTAAAAATTTGCCTAATGGACTCCAAATTATTAATTTAATTTCATTGACCATTAAAAACGATTTGGACTTGCATTTTAAATTGACGGATATCGGCCAGCTAGTAATACTATTAGTGATTTATTTTCATATAAAAATCATCAAATAATGAAGTGTGTTGCACTATAACATCTATTCTAAGAAAAAAAATTATATAAAAATAACATCACATTTTCAATGGCTTAATATTATTCAAATGGACAAAGTGTTTTCACAACTTAAAATGACTGCCATTCCTTTGACCATGTAATCTACGCAAGCCACAACCATGGCCCATTTATCAAAATGTCAACACAGAAAACACGACCCCTAGAAAACAGGATCAAACGTTCATTAAAAATTTACAAAAATTGCCATAATTACAGCCTAGGAAGGATGCCACAACCAACACTGTTACCAAGTGGAAGAATTGGCTTTGGACTTTCACATCAATCATTTGGCGGAGATTCCTCTGTCCTAATCAGCAATGACTCACGCCTAGAACCTGTTACAAAGACTTGATGTTGCCAAAGGACTCCTCCTTCTCTGTAATGAGTTCATCCTGGGTGGGAGGGGGGTTGCTGGGGGTCATGAAGGATCGTGGGGGGAGAGGACAACTCTCCCTGGACAGACAGACTTGAAGAGGTCATCTGAAGAGGTCACTGAGGACCAGTTATTGTCAGGACAATAGTGCCCCTCTTGAGGACTCAGTCCTCTTTGGATTGTCTTGGTTGTAATTGGAAGATTATGTCATAAAACAGCCAGACTTTTATGACCACAGTGTGGACTTAAATATTGTCTGTGAATAAACACAATGAGGTGATAAATGGAACATTGGTAGAAGTATTGGTACTTGTCAAAATTAAAGATAAGGTGGAAAAATTAATGACAAACTGTTATAGTTAGGTAACCCATCAAAGCAATAGTTACCTATTTAGACATAATTTGCGACATATTATCACGTAATTATCAAGAATGCTAGGTATATGGTGTAACACTCTGAGTGAGCAAATTCCTTTCACCATGTAATCTACACACAAGCTATAACCACTGGACCCAAATATCAAAATGTCCACACCGAAAACACAACTCCAAGACAAAATATGTGACAATACAAACAGATTATTATTATTATTATTATTATTATTATTCTTTGCTCACTTGGAGCAATTCCTAATGAACTTATTGTTTAGCATGATAACTTCAGAATCTGTTAATGGTGTAAACAATGAGATTAGAACTCAAACCATGTAGTTTGTAATCGGACATGGTACCACTGTCCTACCCACAAAACAGTACATAAATTATCTGTCATTACAATTCACTTACACATATAATTTCCTCCCCAATAGAATATGCATGAAATACTAATGTTTTTCCAATTACTATTTCATTCTTTGACACATTATGGTAATTGAATCACTAGTAGCTCGCACATTGTGTGAACCGACAACACATCACATGGTGTACTATGTTTTGTATGGATGTTACAGATGGCATCTGTCTGACCATCTGCTTAGACCAAATTGGTGGACAATGACCCTCCATTGAAATCACACCAAAGTTGGTCATTAACCAGTTTGATTTTGATGAATATTGATCATTTGGCTACAATGAGTACAAGATAGTAATGAATATATTTTGTAATGGGCATTGAATAGAACATATTCTTCACAGTGTAATCTATGAATATATCATAATCTAGACACTATTAACTTCGCGTTAACATGTTAAATATTCTACTGGCCTCAATGAACAACACTTGCATGGCTTTCATAGTCATGCTTATACTGATTATACTGATTACAATTAGTTTTCAATGTTTTGCATATTATCCTATACAAGAGATGAAGAAGATATTATTATTATTATTATTATTATTATTATTATTATTATTATTGTTCGTGTTATTATTATTATTATTATATTTTTATTATTAATTATTATGAATTGATGAGAAATAATCTTCCAACCATTTTTTCTGTAAGTAATTAAAACAATACTTTTGACAATAATGTAAAAGTATAAAACGTTTCTAAATTAAAGACAATAATAAAGGCAATCGGCTTGAAGAACAAGTACAGTGTCCCCTCTATATAACGCTGTATTTGGTGCAGGTAAATAACAAAAAATAAAAATGGGGTCCACATCTGACCCAGCCTTACATCCGAATCCGCTCTGTATCGAACAGCCTTATATCGAGGGGGCACTGTACTTGTACAAAACTTGTATTCTGGACCTGTTGACAGCATTCATCTCAGTTGCTAGGATAGTACAACTAGCTAATAACGCACTGTGATGAACGGTATGGACACGGCATACAATTGATGAGCGGGCTAAGCCATAACTGTGGGAACTGTACTCACAATCTGGTAACAACTGACTTGTCCGTACCTTGTTTTCCGACATGGTGTCAGCTGCATGTTTGAGTAGCAGTTCCACGACAGCCGTATGACCTTTCTCTGTGGCCCAGTGCAGTGGCGTCATCTTCAGCTGTCAGTGGAAGAATACCATCTAGTTGAGCATGAATACATGAAAGGGTCTGTAGCCTCAATGGTTCATGGTTACCAACATGTTACTAGGCCATGTCACTTAACTTGGCGAGTGAATGATTATGGAGTTTAACATCGCTGCGGGAATCGTTCAGCCAATTACGATGAGATTTAACTCAGCTTAGGCCGTAAGATGACATATTTATGTGTACCTCAGAGTTCGATCATACCCTGGCCAGATGGGCTATCAGCCATGGCCGATTCCAAATTGATATGGCCGCATGTTGATAATCATAACAGAGTGACCTTTTATGAAAACCTGCCAGTTTACATCAAATTAAGTGACAGACCTGAGCAGAGTGCTACAGTAATACTGACCATGTCCTTGGCATCGATGTCGGCCGAGTGCTCCAGAAGGAGCTCCACGATGTACACGTGACCTTCCTGTGCAGCTACGTGCAGCGGAGTGCGGTCAACTTTGGTGCGGGCGTCTCGGCTAATACCAGCCCGCAGCAGAACCTCGGCAGTCTGGATGTGTCCGAACTGTGCGGCGAAGTGCAGAGGCGAGGTCCCCAGCTGGAAGCAGATGATACAGCAAACGTAAGACAACAAGCAATGCACAAACATTCATCTGGTTAATATCAACACATTCTTAACACATTAGGGCTCGACAGTAAGGACTATCCGCCTGCCCAAGATAGATAGTGTCTACAGGAAATAGCCCAGATTAACAAGCCTACAGGGCAAGTAGATTCATGTCCAACAGGATACAGGGACAAGTGCCTGGTACATTTAACAATGGTAGACAAACTGTGACAAATATTTAAAAAATAGTAAACAGTTGCTGACCCAGTCTGTTGTGAAGGGAGCTCCATTTGACATGAGTGCTCGCACAGCTTCTGTGTCTCCATGCTTGGCTGCCTCCAAAAGTTTCTTGCCAAGGTCAACCAACGACATCCCTCCCGACCTTGAAGTCACAATCTGGACAGGGATCTCGGATACTAACTTGGTCGCCACGGTGACTGCTGAAACAAATAAATGGCTAAATTATTGCAGTTTGACAACAGTTTAAGAAAACTTTCTATATAGATTGTATTGACTTGCATTTAATAGTACATGTATTCATGTTTAATTAAATGTCATAAATGTCATGAAAATAGTCACCAACAGACTGAGAGACAGGGAAGGCTATTTTTTGTTCATTGATGGATTTAAAATACATGTAGTTTTTTGGTTGCAGAAGGATATTTATATTTTATGACCATGATGACATAGCAGGTAAATGGGTAAAGAGCTTAGGAAACAACATGGGTGCTTAAAAAGCCAAATTTTGCCATATACTTATAATACTATACTGAGTAAATATTATTCCATATGTAGAGTAGCGAGGTTGGATAAATCAGTGAGCGAGTGAAAATGGAGTTTAAAGGCATACTATTACAGATATTTATGATTCATACTATTACAGATATTTATGATTGTTTTGGACTAGTTCTTACCCACAACTGCTAAGCATTCACTCGACATACGTAAAAATCATACTTGTACTTCCAAAAACCTTTCCATCACTGTATGGTAGACCAAATACCACTGCACCGCTATGATAATGTGAATCGAAAGGGTTTTTATACTAGCAGTAAGTAGGCCCCTACTTTCGTTTCCCCATAGTATGCATACAAAGGGGCATAACTGATCTACTCTTTCCTGGAATTCAAGGTGGTAGGACTGATTTTCTAATAATTCCTTCACCAATGCGTGCTGTGTTTCATTACGGGAATACTATTCAAGTAACAATCACTTTTAATGTATGTGTACTTGCATGTAGCCACAGTATTCCGCTGTCATTATCTTCATATTTGCTTGTTCACTTATGTTTTTAAAAAATAAAACATTGTAGTACACTGTACTTCGTCCGCTGACATCCATTCTGAGAATGCGTACAAACATCATCCAAATTCCCCAATGGGGTATCACTGTGATGTCATGCATAAAAAATGTATCGTAAACTTGAATGTCAACAAATCACATTGCAAATGTCGACAGCGACAATGTAAGCAAATGCTTCGTTTAATTATATCTTAATAATATTGGATAACAAGCAGAGGGAAGGCTTGTTCAATGGCAATTACTGCAGTAAGTTTCAATGTGCCATTGGCAAATCTAGCCACAGAGTTTATGTTCAAATAAAAATCACGATGGTTTTTGTGAGCGAGGACCTTCGTATCCATTATCTAGCGCATAGAAGAAACATTATGGAGATGAAGCTCCTACTTTGTCTATGGGTGGACTAGTTCGAGATTCCTCTATCCCTCACTGCTGACCATAAGATACTTTTTATATTGGTATGGCTCAGGGGAGGGTTAGAGACCGATGCCTATTAAAAAATGATATTTTTTCCTCACCCACATGGGTGAGGA
>JAULBP010066926.1:0-12799 GCA_032355345.1 Lepetodrilus pustulosus
GCCAAAGCCAAAATGCCCAATGCTAAAGGTATCCTAAGGACTAGTAGAAATTTAGGATTCATTAGGCTTTTACTATACGTTATCATTATCAGGACTGGTGCTCCAAAATGTTAGTATTACTCGCCGCCACTGCGTAATCGTTTGGGAGGAAATGTATGGATATCCCTATTTGGTAGATTCTCAGTGAATACTCTGTGGAATGATAAAAAAACACACTTCTATTCCTGATTTTGTATGACAAAGCAAAGTTAAATATTTACGATTTAACCACCATTAATAATTTTTTCTTTGGGGTATATATCTATCACTAAATATTTTGAATATTATTTCATACATATGAAAACAAAAGGAACAGGTTAAAAAAAAAGGGCTCACGCACTGAGCCTTTTTGTCTGTTCCTTCTTTAGTGAATGAATGAGTAAATAATTATATAGAAGAATAATTATCCCCTCAATTACACACCCCAGGGTCGGCCGTGATCGCACTGACGTCGGCGTCGGGTCTGGAGGTGTCAGCGTCCACCCCACATCAGGCCGTGTCGTCCACCACTGCGTCCGGTCAACCACGGATGTCCATCATCACCCAGGCCGGACCGGTGACCTCCGCCCACAATGTCCACTTGGGAGGTCAGCCCAGAGTTGTGGCCCCTTCCCAGGGCGGCATCGTCGTCACCCACCTCACACCAGGGTTGTCACTCAAACCGGGTAAGTTGGTATTTTAATTTTAATTTATCATCGCAAATGGGTGAAAGATTCCCGCAGCGACGTTAAACTCCATAAATCATTCACTCACTAGTTTAAATTTATTCACAGAATTGTCCTGATTTCTCTTTATTATTATTATGAAACAGAAAACAATTATTTAAATTGAATTTATTTTTAATTTTTTAAAATTTAATTTAATATAATTTCATATCCCATAGTCGACCTGTGTTTGTTACTGTTTGTGTTATTGGTGATCAGCAGGAGTGGGCAGGGCCAAAGTCGACCTTTGTGTTATTTACTGTATGTTTTTGATGATTGGCAGGAGTGGGCAGGGTCACCTCTGTGTTATTTACTGTTTATGTTGTTGACGATTGATAGGTGTGGACAAAACCAAAGTCAACCTTTGTGTTATTTACTGTTTATGTCGTTGATTGACAGGCGTGGGCTGGGCCAAAGTCAACCTCTCTGTCATTTCCTGTTTATATTGTCGATGATTGACAGGAGTGTGCGAAACCAAAGCCAAGCTCTGTGTTTGTCACTGTATATGTCATTGATGATTGACAGGTGTGGGCTGGACGAAAGTTGACTTCTCTGGTATTTACTGTTTATGTTGTTGATGATTGACAGGAGTGGGCGGGGCCAAGATGGTGTCGGCGAGTCATGCGGGTCTGGCTCAGCTGATCATGCAGCAGGCTCCTCCGGGGATGAAGACGGCCAGCGGTGAGATGGTCGGCGTCATGCCCAATGTGTCGCAAGGTATGTCACGCCCCAAACATAAAAAAGTCGTTATGCAGGTATGGCAATTTCCTGCATGGACATGGCTTAGGACCTGCAGCTCAGGGCCGAGATTACGAAACTTTCATGAGTATGGTTTCATGCTCAATTCAGTTTTCTTCCTAATCCCCAAATAAAATTTGATCTTAAGCATGAAATCATACTCAGAAAGTTTCGTAATCTCGGCGTCTGGGCTTGTTTTGTGCCTGAAATGAAAATTGTCCGTTCCTGTGTCTGGATTATGACATTCATGTTGATCAAGTTTTGGGAGTTAGGAGAAGGTTTAAGACTAATAATTGTTGCATATGGATGAAATATTCCTATTGCGAAGTTAGGCACAAATTCAATGAAAATAAGACCAAAAATCAAATAGTCTTAACCCAATATTTGACATGTGTGGACCTTGGATCCCCGGTAGAAAAAATAAGATGCGTGAAATATTCTCGCTGTGAGGTAAAACACTATAAGAACAAATTTAATGAGTTGCTCTTTGACGTTAACATTTAATTTGCTAATACATGTATTTGTTAAGGTGTATTCCATAGATGTAGGCATATGGGTGAGCTCGTTAACATATTACAGTTATGCTAATTGGTCGATAATCCACCTGACGCTGAAGTTTAATTTTATTCTAACATTTTTATGATTTAGAGTATTTAACATGTTCTACCAACCTTTGGTGCTCTGTGGAAGATAATGCAACAAACCTATATTAGAATTCTCTTACATATTTTCCTCAAATGTTTTATTTGTATTTTCAATCCAGGCGTAACCGGAACACCGATCATCGTCAGCAACGCCGGTGGCAAGGCCGGCCAGAATATACAGGTGGTACGCACAGTTCTGTCACAGCAGGGGGCGGGAGTCAAACCCGGACAAGCAACCATCCTAATCTCACAGCCCACCCTCCAGCACACCCCCAACACCATCCTGTCATCGTCCCAGATCATCCAGACGACCGCCGCAGGGGGCAAGTCGGGCCGGGGGTCCCCCAAGGGAAAGCCCCAGCCCGTGTACGCCCGCATCATCACCCCGCCCCCGGGGATGAAGCTGACGACCGTGGGCCCGGGCCAGACTCTAACGCAGCCAGGTCTCAACGTCATCCAGACTGCCGTGGGCAAACTGCTGAACAATGTCAACACCACCACGGCTGCCGGCGTGGGGCTGCACCCTGTGACCGCGACGCTGTCCATGTCAATGCCGTCGGCGGCAACCGTTGTCGAGGCAACTGCTCAAAGTAGTTCCGGCAAGGGTGGAGAGGCTGACAAGGGTAAATGATATTTGTGTGGAAGACGAAAAGTAGTTCTGATCAAGTGAAAGGAGCGATGCAAGATGACCGCAAATAAAATAGTTCCTATAAAGGTGTCACGTGTCTGTGGAAGGCTCAGTGGTGATAAAGACAAGGTAGTTCTGATCAAGTGAGGAAAACGAGACGTCCGATGAAAGTAGTTCCGGTAAGACGGTGAAGCCATCAAGGCTTTGAATGTCGGCATCATCTGCATCACCAAGACAAAGTAGTCCTGATGAAGTGAAAGTAGTTCCAGTAAAGTTGTTGAGGGTGACGAGGCCAAATAGTGTTTGTGGTAGCTTCAGTGTCGTCTGCATTGCCAAGATAAAGTAGTTCCGATCAAGTGCTGTTACCAGTGTACTGGTCCAGTCGCTGTAGCAACCCCAGAATACTGCAATTTGTTCACCAACATTGTGACCTTAAATAATAAAAGGTCACTTAGCTCCCCGTGATTATATCTAAGAAATCAGGGATTGTGTTAGTCTGAGATTACAGATGTGTTGGTACTTCCTGTGCATACCATTTTCCTTGAACCAGAGGCCCCAGAACATTAATATTCGACACTTTGACAATGTGTCTGTGTCCTCTATGTCATTTATGCTATGCATAACATACATAGATGGTATACATGTACTTGACAATGCCCTAAAACCAAACTACCAAGTGTAACCGGTAAATTTTCTTGTGATGTCAGATCAGCATTTATATCAGAATCCCGTTCCACGAAACGGTTGTAGTGCTGCGACAGTCTTTCTTAGCTGCGCATAATAATGGGTCATTATCAATAATGGCAATGTTTAACCCTCTCCATGGTGCAGGCAACCAGAGATGCCCTCAGCAGCTGTGTTTGTGCATAATCCAGCAGGGAGAGGGTTAATCTTGGAAAAATACCTATAATATTTCTCCTTTTTTTTTTATTTGTGAAAACCAGAAATTCAGTGACTGCTAACCTGTAGAAAATCATCAAAAAATAAAATACTATATGCATGATAGAATTTATAAATGTTTTTCTACATTTTTACTTGTTAGTGCATAGGTATATCTAACTATTTGGATATGAGAATTAATATATGTTGATTACTTTATATGTTGATTACTTTATATGTTTTAATATCCTCAAAAGGTTTCGGAGAAGAATGTTACTAGTTTCTGATAATGACCCATATATTGTGAGATGACTGCAGGTCCATGATTATTCTTGTAATTCTTTCACCCCGGTTGAAGAGATCACTGTGTGAAATTTATTTGCTAACACACATGTTATCGCTTTTTTAATGCTGCTGATTGGATGCTCTCGGACCATTGCATCGATCCGAGGTCACTGGTCAAACCCCTGGAATCTTCAAATGCAGCTAATTTTCTCGACTAAAAGTAATTTCTAACCGTGTGTAAGAAATATGATACCCCTGGAATTTTCAAATGCAGCTAATTTTCTCGACTAAAAGTAATTTCTAACCGTGTGTAAGAAATATGATACTAAATTTGTGTCCGTTGGATACCATTTATCTTCCAACTTGTTGTTTTCAAATGTATCTAACTCGCTTTCGCTAGTTAAATACGAATTGAAAACAACTCATAAAATAAATAGTATCCAACTGACACTCATTTAGTATTCACTACATATCTTTTCTTCATCGTTGACTTTCAAGATTGAAAGCTCTGTCGTTAAATATGCGCCAAACTAAGTAAACCAAGAAATAATTAATTACAATGAATATTTATCGTCACGTGTGGGTGAAAGATTCCCGATGCAACGTAAAACAATAACTCACAATGAATATTGATTATGAGCATTAGTTTGTGGCTCCACATAAACGTTTGAGGCATTTGTCCCTGTGTCCTGTCAGACATTAAACCATGGTGTCCTAACATTTTAGAAGCTCCTAAGCGTTTCACAATGACGTCAAAAGTCTTATTCCTTCATAAATCGACATCTAACTTTATAAGGTGATAAACTGGGTCATAAAGTTAGGAGCTCCTAAAGTTAGGATGTCATGAAACGGGGGCCAGGGTATCCTTTCACGAAGCTCTCTTATCCACTAAGAGACTATGTTAGCGCTCTTTGTTGATAGCTAATGCACTGCTAAGAGAGCGCTATGGTTTCTTAGTGGATAAGAGAGCTTTGTGAAAGGATAACCTGGGCTATTTCACTGTCCCGGACAGGCGGACAATCCTTATCTGTGGAGCCCTGCTGTTATCGGTATCAATTCAGGTGATTTGACAGTTCAAGATTTTGTGATAATGTTCCAGTAAATCAAGATCTGTTTCATTCAAAGTATGATCCACTTTGATTTGCCTTGGAATATCTGAATAGGCAGCAGTCTCAGATGTGTCCGTGGTCGTTGGTGGTCGGCTCGTACCGTTCAGATGTGGTGTACTTCCTGCTTGTTTGTGTATGTGTGCATGCATGCGTGTGTGCAGGTGCATGTGTGTTTCTATTGTTATAGATGATACAGTTCCCTTTGAGGGATTGAAAGCATTTAGAATATCTCCACCACCCCCTACTCTCAATATTACCTGTAGCAGTAAATGTTCAACTGTTTGCATATTCATTATTAATTTCTGTATTAAAAGTGATGTCTATTTTATTTATATTAATTTTGTCCTCGTCAACTACAATATAAATATTTGAGGGAATTATTTTTGTTAAATTAATATTTTTTAAAATCCTTTTTGCTATTTTTATTTTTTTATATTTTAAAAAAATTGTCGACAATGAAAAGTGTTTGTGACAAGGACTATGTTAAAGTGTGAAAGTGGTTACATTGCCAGAAATCGGCTGTTTACACTTTAAAGTAGTTACAGTTATTTTTGGTTTCATTTGTGATTTTGTCAATGAAGTGCAAATCAAGCAAATCCATTATTACCTCAATGTGTGAAACTTCATATTAGTTCGACCTGAAAACATATCCTATTGCAATTTTTGCAGTATATTAAATTTTAAGCTTACATTGCTAATGAAATTCTTTGTAATAGACTTTGGAAAGGATTGAATCGTCCAGATAACCATTAGATGTGTGAATAAATAACTTGCTTTAATTAAACAATACAGTACTGTCGACCCCCTGGCACATTTATTCGGTCTCCGTATATCCAGTTCCCTTGGTGTCCGCTTGATTCTTTACTGGGAACCATATATCAGTCCATATATAAGCGACTCAGACATCCATAACTTCAGTTTTCCCACACGATTTTACCAGGAACACAACCGTCTGGATAAATGGGGGTCAACAGTACAATTTCTGTTACACTGTTTATATTATTGCCTTTAATGCTATAAGTTTTTCTTCCAATAATCATCATTTCTACGCATAACAATTGAAGTAGGCCAAACAAATGAAATAATCTTTTCAGTCTGCAAATAAAGCCTATATCTTGCTGTTTCTAAAGTATTTCTATATGTTTTATTGGAAATATGTTTTTTCCATTTTATTAAAACAAACCAAGATGGTATTATGAACAGTCCATTTATCTGTCTTGCACAGAGTAATATATCGACATATCTAGAAAAGATGGATGATTTATTTCAAGACATAAAATTTATTTTATTGTTTTGAAAATTAGTTTGCTCAAGAATAAAAATGGTTCAGTTAAACTTTATGTAATGTAAGCTGACAAACTGGGCTCTAGACTAGCATATGCCCGACATACAGGGGCAAGTTGAATTGCACTGAGGGCAACCTATTTTTTAACATGGCACCTTTGGTGCCTTTACAACTTGCCCCAACTTGCCCTGCTAGCTCTGTGGGCAAGTAACTCAAAATGTTAGTCTGAAGAACTGGTGATTCATTGTTCATTGTTTGCGTTGTTGCCTAGCATTCAGATCATATACACAAATTTGGGAATAGATGATGATTGTAGAATTGTGATAGTTATTGTAAAGATCTACACTTTGTTTTTGGATGTATTTATATCAGTCCAGTCTTAGCTTTTGTATATTGGTACCATTTGTACATAGACCATTGTTGTACAAAGACCGTTGTAAATATGTATACATATTATATATAGTATCATTTACTGACCACCATCTTCTGTTATTGTGGAATACTGAAAAATGAAGATAATTTATGAGAAACAAGATTCGTGTTTGTGTTTTTATTTTCACTGATAGTGACTGCCAACTGAGAACAAATAGTCTGGAGGAAAAGGGGTCTAGATGGTATAGTATAACATTTAACAGAACTTTACAGAACTTTGCAGGACTCTCCATTATGTGCTTGATCAGTACTCTAGATTCCTGCCAGTTTACTACATGTAGCATTAGCTCACTGGAATATTCTGCCACAGTTAGAACATGGATATCCCATACTGGAAGACAAAATAAAAGAAACTTTACTTTTATTAAAGAGTTCCTCACCAGAACCCCCTGCATGTTTAATATCTTTATTGGTAAGGCATGTATAGGCCATATGCCTTGCCTACAAAACTTTGCAACTTTAATGCTGATGTGCTTGATTCTTTAGGTCTCGTAGTGGATAGATAAGGGAGCTTTGAGAAATAATACTCTGGAGCCAACAAGAGACTTGCCATTGCAAGACTATTTGTTCATAATTGAATAACAATCTGTCATAAAAAGGAACAATTTATTGAACAGGAAATTTAGTACTGGTAACATCATATTTGAATAAAAAGTAACTTAACAAATTGTAAATACTGTAGTAGACATGATTGAATGTTAATTATTCTGGGCTTGGAAGACTATTTGAATCAATCCTTCATACTCAATGATTAAATATTTAATTATTGTGCAATAGTATGTGTGAAAATAAGCATGAAACAAACATGCTATAACAAATTTAGGTTAAAATTTAGTGTTCTGCTACACTGATGTATGGGTGATTACGAGAATGGAACGTTGTTGTAATCTTTATGGAACTTGTGACAAACAAATTCCATATAGCTAGCTGGCATTGTATCAAAGTATATTGCGACGTCGAGATCGTAGGACAGTAACAGTTGTGGACAGTTTTATGTCTTGTCCTTTAACCCTCTCCATGCTGGATTAGGCACATGCAGTGCTGTTTAGTTCATCTCCGGTTGTCTTCAGCAAGGAGAGGGTTAATCTCGACATCCACAGCAATGTAAATATATTTTTCACAGTTCCCAGAAGGAAAACGCCCCAATCGTCATTCTGTCGCATCAGTTTCCTTCTATTCTGTGCGTCCGGGATTCTGGCTTCATGTTTTCCCAATTAACTGACCAGTGAAATAATCTGAAAACCAGCAAGATTACACACTGAAATGTCGGCTCAACAAATCCAACCCATTTACGATTGATCAGCGAATAACACATTATTCAACAGATCATAGTAACTCATTAAAACTACATATAGTGTAATTTCTAAACTTACTTGAGGATTACCGGTACTTATTTTTCATTTTATGTTGGGGTATTCCCTGGTTGGCGACACATTCTCCCAGTTTCAAATAAACTGGAAGTAAAACATCGAATGACTTTGAACATTTATAAATAATATTGCACTAGATGATACTATTTTTCAGATTCATAAAACCGCCAAATTCCATAACATATTGTTCCAAGAAGCTTATTCTTCCATTTACAAAGACAACAGGTACACATTTGTTAAGAAAACTGTCAAATTCAAGGTTTTAAAATCATCAAAGGTAAATGTATGTCATATAAGAAAAAAAAGTACCTGATGCCGCAATTATGAAACTTTCTTACGATTTCATGCCCAACTCAAGATTTTGTTCCCCATTAATCCCCATATACATTTTGAGCTTGAGCATGAAATCGTACTCAGAAAGTTTTTAATACGATTTCAAGCTCAAGCGATGTATGGGGGATTTGTGAGCACAATCTTGAGTTGAGCATGAAATCGTACTCCAAAAAGTTTCGTAATCTCGGAGCCTGGTTTGGAGTTGTCATATTGACTGACCACTAAACTCTGAAATGACGTGACCGTTGACGTCACAGCAGGACTGTTTACATTACTGCAGGACTGATAATGTCATGGCAGGACTGTTCATAGCTGGCAGTTCCTGTCTGGGTTCCATTACCATTTCCATGATGTGTAGATGTGTTATTATAGGTGTATATTCTTCATACATCAATGTCCAAATACACTCTCATTCCCATGATATGTAGATGTACGTAGGTATACAGTATTCATACACCATTCATCACAACAGTTCATACCATAACAGGACTGTTCAATTTCCAAATACATGCACAGTCCAATGATGTGTAGATTTACATAGGTACAGTCCTCAAACACCATTCATCGCAACAGTTCACAGCATGACATAACTATCCAATGTCTAGATACATTCACAGTCCCATGATGTGTAGATTTACATAGGTATATATGCAGTCTTCATGCACCGTTCATCACAACAGTTCATACCACAGTTAATATTACAGGACTGTTCACATTACAGGACTGTTCATGTTCAGATACGTTCCAATTCCCATGATGTGTAGATTTACAGTGGTATACAGTCTGCTTGGACCATTCACAACAGTAGCACGCAACAAACATCTCTGTTTGAAATGAGACTCAGCAAGTCATAATTAGCCTTTCACCATTAAATATAACATTTCGAATCATCCTCAAGACCACGGGTACAGGGGAAGCTAACATCATGATTGTTTTGGCTCAAACATTCAAATAAAGCAGAAACATTATGGTTACATTCAACTCTTAAATTGTGTTAGTCTAGTGACATATTTTCTTATTAATCCTTAGCTAGCACAGACGTTAAATTAATAGCATGCACATGAATATTTTCTATAAAGGTCATACATACAAATATTACCAACTTTCACTGACATTGGGAAAGCAAGATTGAGGTTTGATTAACTATAAATATTTCAATTTATCCGCTATATATTTAAACTACATGTACAGTATGTTGCAATTAAAGATTCGGAGTAAACATACTAAAGGAGAACACTAGAACTTTCTATTGAATATGTACTTGTTACACATCGATTGAATTGTCCTTTTACATAATCCTCAAAAATGCACACACGCACAATCGAACACAAATATTCTAGTGGTTTTTGCTGTTTCACATTCTTGAAAAAATATTTTGTTTAATAAAATAACTTTATCATTATTCAGGATAGATTCTAGAAATTTCATTGGTCAGTTGCCGTCCTGTATCAGCCCGTACACCCCGGTTCATTATTTACACGTCGGTGTGACGATGACCGCCTATGACACGCCCCCTTTCCCGACTTCTTTACCACGGTCTATACGGTACGGAATATTGTCGTCTGCCTTGAACAATTATTATCTAGCAATCAAATACTAGTCCTATATTATAGAATAATGATAAATTTGTTACATGTGCGTTTATTGGTGTGTATGGGATTTTACGAGCTTCAAGTTCCTGCGGTCTCGAGTGTACAGGAACTTTCAGCTCGTAAAATCCTGTATACACCGATAAACGCACATGTAACTAATATTACACCATCAGCATGATATACACATCACCAGCCCCTAATCATACCACCAGTGCCCTAACATACCACCAGTTCACTATCATATCTTCACATCACCAGCACCTAATCATACCACCACCACCACCCTATCATACCACCAGTTCACTATCACATCTTATTCACATCACCAGCACCTAATCATACCACCAGCGCCCTATCATACCACCAGTCCCCTATCATACCACCAATTCACTCATATCTTCACATCACCAGCACCTAATCATACCACCACCACCCTATCATACCACCAGTTCACTATCACATCTTCACATCACCACCAACTCACACCACCACCACCACCCTACCACATCTTATTCACATCACCAGCACCTAATCATACCACCAGCGCCCTATCATACCACCAGCGCACTATGTCTATTACAACACCACCACGCTCTCACATCAGCTGCAGTTACCTAGCTCTACTTCATACCCTATTACTACTGTTTAAATCTTACTGCCATCATAATGCTATATATACTACGGATGGTGGCTATTGTTAGAATATTTATAATATGCATTGGATCAATGGTAGAGTTTAAAATGCTAATAATCCATTAATAAACCAGAATCAAGCACGTATAACACCACCGATCGATTCACCAACGATTTAGCTTCAACTCTACACGAGTAGTTTTCCAAACGCCATTTCAAACACCATTTTATCGTCTGACCTAATCAAAAGATCATACAAATGTTCTATTAGGGCAACTATATCCACACGAGTCACTGATCACGTGATCAGATATATATTTTGTAACCGTAGTATCATGCAATATTTGATCACATGACCTTTGACTCATTTGCATATGGTTGCGTATAAGAACATTTTAATCTTTCAATTACATGTATGACTAGATGCAAGATGGCGTTTGAAAATTTGGAAATTATGATAATTATGATAATTATGAAAGAGTAGGCCATTTGGAAAACTATGCTTGTAGAGTTGAAGCTAAATGGTTAAGGGAATTGATCAGTGTTGTTAGTTGTTATGCCTAACCCGTATTTAATTATAATAAATTATGATCATTTGAAACTGTGCCATGTATCCAACATGAACTATAAACATTCAAATACCCACCATGCCATGGTGTCAATAAAATGTAAACATAGTACAGTAATAATGCTGCGTGCGTTTGAAGTCGTGAATTATCGTATTTCTGAGTTCACAAGTTGTGAAAAGCGTTCGTTTGGCGAAATATCCTGTGAATCAAAGTTCACAACTCGTGAACAAAATGGGGGCAACAGGGGAAACCATTAGAGGTAAACCATGAAAATAATTGCTTCCTTTTCAATATGCATGATATACACATGTATATATATGATAGCTATGCTACACTTTTGAAAATTGCAACTTAGGAAATGGTTTACTACTGCATTTACATATATTTATTATTAATAGCGTGGCGAGTTGTTAACTGAAATTTGATCTTTTGAAATGATCCCTTTTACTCTCCGCGCGAAAAACGCATTTCGCCCATCTTATCGTAATCATGCCGTTTTATATTTTAGTCGTACCACTTTGAGTTATGTCCCCTTGCATTAATATAACTAAGGAAAATAAAATACAACCATATTTAGGTTGTTTACTATCAGTTATAAATGGAAAAGTCATATATCTTAGGGTGGGAATGAAGTTCTGTCCACCAAAACAGCAGTGAAAAGGTTTTTGGAAGTACAAACATGATTGTATGCATGTCAAGTGAATGTACTATTGCAGTTGTAGCAACAAATTAGTCCAAAACAACCATAATTTGAGTAATATATATTCCTTCATTATATAGGTTAACCATCTGTGGTAGTATTTTTAAAATGCATACTATCACAGATGGTTGACCTAGATAAAGGTCAAACGATCTTCTATCTGAGACTACTTACCTTTGATTTGTCCACTCAAAAGTTGGTATTTACTAATGTACTTGTTCAACAACACTCGATAGTTATTACAATTTTCATATTTTATATGAATTTAGATTACGGAATATTACTTATCTTGACTTTGATGCATTAGCTAATATGCAAAGCAAACAGCGGTCACGATACGATTTGTTACGATTTCATTTTAAAGCTCTTACAGTAGTTCTGTGGAAGGATCGTGTATTTGAGCCTCGCTTTGAACACCACAGTATTAACCAGTAAAGCCACCTCAGCTTACATATTTCGTCTTCCCATTCTTATTTTTAGCTATGCTGATATTTCATGAATTCATGAAAAACTACCTAGAACAGTATTCAGTGTGATTGGCTTCACTTGTTTGTTTTTTTTTACAAAAATGTATGTGTGTTTATCATTTGTATTATATTGATTTATGATCATGGCCAGATCGCACAGTTGTTGGCCATATCAACAGTGACATTACTTATTTGCGGTTTGTTCGCTCTATTTTGTGCCTTGTTAATGTTTTGACGTATGCTGACACCATAGATCTACGGAAGAGTAACTGTTGCTGTTCTGGCCCCCGTTTCACAAAGGTGTCCTAACTATTGAGGAGCTCCTAAACAGTCATCACCTGGCAACACACGTTTTACGATGACGTCATAAGACTTATTCCTTCATAAATCGA
>JAULBP010067036.1:0-12792 GCA_032355345.1 Lepetodrilus pustulosus
TAGTGTTTATCGTTTGTGTTGAAATAGTAAAAGTAAATTACGCATTTGACGAGGATTTGGTAAAACATTGATCGAACCAAAGCTGGGATGTTATTCTTCACTTGTACTTCTGTTTATTATAGAGGGCTTGTCCGTGATACTCTTAAACGAGATAATATACGTGTGTGTGTGTGTGTGTGTGTGTGTGTGTGTGTGTGTAGTATGTGTGTGGGGCGTGAGGGTGTGAGTGTGTGATGTACTTGTATCAGTTTATCAGCTTCATCAGACAACGAACGCGACACGAGTTGATTTCTCGCTATGTCGCACATTCGCTAAGCGGGCGCCATTGTTTTCCACCATCCAGAAGCTAGTAATCATTCCCGTGCAATACACGTCACTGCATTTACAGCGACATTAACACCAACGTTACCACCAACATTACCACTGTCGCGTTACCGCCGTGTAAATACAGGTCACATGACCAGGGCATGACCTCTTCTGGGTGCGCTACCTTCATCATCAGAGATCTTTAGGTGTGGCCATGGTACCTACATAATACCTGCGTGAATGTGTTCATCTGAAGATATATCTATTAATACAGTTAAGGTTATAACCATCTATATAACACAGGAAACCAATATTATTGATATTGAGTGGTCAAAATGTGCTTCTACTGTAGGCATACTCCACTAAACTGGTTTCGTCACCATCATCGTCTTGTATCAAGTATGTTTAAAGATTACTCCAGGCGTAAATTCGGCGATATGCCGATATACTTACGCTCGGACTACTGGCAAAAGATAGGTCGTGTTAATCATATCATGAAGGTATTCAAATGTTTCTTTTCCCCAAATTCAACCTAAATAAGCATCAATAGTAATGTAATCAAAGCAGGTGTTGGAGGAAATATCGCATTCGTCGAAAAAGAACAATTAATACGGACGTGCTACATTGCCCATCGATGCAGGCTGGGGAACACAAATCACGCCACATACTTGTGTCGCAGATATACGTCCTAGAACTGGGCAGGAGATAAACACACGCTAGCGCATGCCATAAGTTATTATACGTGGAGACACAGTTGGATTTAAGTCATTAAATTCCAATGTGCAAGCGTGGATTAAGAAAAACGGTCATGTTATTGTTCAGAGTATGGATTATTGCTTTGCGTCTTGGTGTACATGGCTATTAGCTACCCGTAGTGAACTGTCCGAGGTGTCTGTGATGCCATAACGTTCCATGGACTGGAACTCTCAATACATTGTTTTCCCTCAAGGTGGAGCTTTTACCACGTGCTACAGAATAGTAGTACAGTACACGTATATGGAATAGGCAACGCTACAACTGGTAGCGTTTCGCTACAGGAGTGTTCTCCAGTGATGTTCATTGTGAAACTAGACGTAAAAGGACGTATGCAACTCCTGTGGAATGTCGGGGTATTACGAGGTTAAACCCATTAACTGTTTCAGCCATGTTGTTTGTCCACGGCTGGTGCACTGTAAAGAGCAGAACGCTAAGATACACACGGTGTTGGGTACCCACATGGCCAGCACGAATAGATTGGAGATCACCAACACTCGCCAGCCACAGAAGACGTTCAGACGTTCAGGGCGGCAGACTCAGCTCGGTGCCGTCATTCATGTGCAGTCGAGGTTAGGAGGTTATAGAACGACAGGTGTATCGACTATAATAATCTTTTGATGTCTTTCAATAGCAAATTACATATAAATTGAAAGCGTGTCAGTAACGTTGGCATCCATTACTGTTGAAGAGGTATATCATAAGAATTAGAGTTAGCAGGGACTATTGGATGGTATTTGGTAATGTAATCCCGAGTTCAACCTTTACACGAGCTCCGGGAGCTATCTGCAGTCAGAAGCACACGTTCTTCGTCCATTGTAAGCCCGTGTCCAGATAGTGCTCCTATAGGCTCCCGGCCACCAGAAGATGTAGCTAATGAAACACTTCTGAAGATACTGATGTAAAGGGGTCGGAATGAAGACCAGAGGAGAGTCCTGCTTGGAGGGTGGGGCCGTTTTGGGAGGGGTGGGGTCGTGTGTGGAATGCTGATAGGAATACGATGCACTCGCCCACCCAGCACCACAATGGCAGTTAACTCGAACCGCATGTGGTTAATAACGCGAGACAAAGTGCTGTGGCATAAATTATATCTGTGTTATAGAATCATAACTCCCGTGAGTTGGAAGCCAGGGAGAGACTGTGGGAGACTGGGGGAGGTGGGGAGGTGGGTTGGTGGGTCCATGTATTGGACTGGATATTGCGTGTGGGGTCACACACATCACAGGTGATAGGCTGCGACTGGTTGGGGTGGTCACATACACTGACAGATCATGTATACCCAGGGTGGGGGTGTCGAATGCTGACAGGTGGAACTCGATGTTGGGAGTTCGCACGTAGGGTGTATCTGGGTACATAGAATGCCATTGCAAACGATAATATCGTGAAGTGAATAGGCAAACTATACAAGTCACGAGCTACACTGACAGAAACGACCATGTGGGCTGGATTGGAGACACGCTTACGTTTCGAGGCCATGTCCAACAGTGTGCCAATGAGGATCTTAGTTCCAGAACCTTCCACTCCCAAGATACACAGATACACAGTTACACAGATACACAGTTACACAGATACACAGATACACAGTTACACAGATACACAGATACACAGTTACACAGATACACAGTTACACAGATACACAGATACACAGTTACACAGATACACAGCCGCAGCAGACTACAATGTTACTATTAAAATGTGATCCCGCTACCTGAATACCAGTATACAATTGTTTACCAGCGTACTTACTCGTACAACTTACATCTGCCTTTGTACGTCTACCTGTACACGGATTTCTCATGTCATACAAATTACATTTGAATTTACAAGGGTTTTAGAAGTTATCATCTCACATCATTCTACTGTACACCTGCATATACACCGCGTCTACCTGTGCTGGCTTCACTCGCCTTACAGGACGTACCGGCATCACCAGCCTGTCAGGCGGTCATTGTTTTTACATGAACGTTCACGTTTCTACCGGTGTTTACGCGTTAGTTCTCATGGCGACTGTTTGACGGGATTAATAGTTGGAAGAGATAGTCGCCGATTCCAGCACGTAGAAAAGTTGGAAGCAAGTAATTATACTTATCAGTGAGGCATAGTGAGCCATATATCTTCTCTAGTGCAGATTTATACAAAGATATACAGGTCTTCCCATTTAACAGTGGGTAATTGGGCAGTATAAAATTCCTCTCTCTACCTACACGATTTTTTTCTTCGTGAACTTAAGACATTTTCAAGCAGGTCGTTAGCTTAGATTTGTTTCTAGAGATTCGCAGGTGTTATATCGCTAGGAGATCAGTTATGTAAAACCAGTTGATGGCTATAGGTTTGGGCCCAGCAGGTCTGGCAGAACAATTTAGCGCACAGTTTTAAAAGAATACAAATAAAAAAGAACACCAACTTTATGCTGTTAACGTGTCAAGTGGTGCGTTCGTGCACTTCCGTAAACAATGTGATAAGCATATATAAGTACGCCATTATTTAGTGTAATATCATAATGATAAACATACGTAGATGTAGTGTTCCCACATGACAGTATTCTAGAATAGGTTAGAATTTACCAGCGGGTGTCATGTTGTTATGTCTGTGTCCTTGTCGAAACAAGAAACATCAACTTATGAATACCAAGAAACGTCAACTTATGCATACCAAGGTTGTTTTCAAACCAAAATGTGGTATGACATGCAGTAGTCGGTCTCTGTTATCCCCTATATAGAGTCGACGGTCCCTGTTATCCCCTATATAGAGTCGACGGTCCCTGTTATCACCTATATAGTCGACGGTTCATGTTAGCCCACATATACAGTCGACAGTCCCTGTTAGCCCCTATAGAGTCGTCGGTCCTTGTTATCCCCTATGTAGTCGACAGTCCCTGTTAGCCCCTATATACAGTCGACAGTCCCTGTTAGCCCCTATATACAGTCAACAGTCCCTGTTAGTCACTATATACAGTCGACAGTCCCTGTTAGCCCCTATATAGAGTCGTCGGTCCCTGTTAGTCCCTATATAGACGGTCCATGTTAGTCCCTATATTGAGTCGTCGGTCCCTGTTAACCCCTATAGAGTCGTCGGTCCCTGTTATCCCCTATAGTCGTCGGTCCTTGTTATCCCCTATTAGTCGACGGTTCATGTTATCCCCTATATAGTCGACGGTTCATGTTAGCCCCTATATAGTCGACGGTTCATGTTAGCCTCTATATAGTCGACAGTCCCTGTTATCCCCTATAGAGTCGTCGGTCCCTGTTATCCCCTATATCGTCGACAGTCCCTGTTAGCCCCTATATACAGTCGACGGTTCATGTTAGCCCCTATATAGTCGACGGTCACTGTTATCCCCTATATAATAGTCGTCGGTTCCTGTTATCCC
Source organism: Lepetodrilus pustulosus (assembly GCA_032355345.1). Lineage (NCBI taxonomy): Eukaryota > Metazoa > Mollusca > Gastropoda > Lepetellida > Lepetodrilidae > Lepetodrilus > Lepetodrilus pustulosus. The sequence continues at coordinate 4,430 of JAULBP010067036.1, forward strand.
CTATATAGTCGTATGTCCCTGTTAGCCCTTATATATAGTCGATGGTCCCTGTTATACCCTACAGTCGTCGGTGGTCCCTGTTATACTAGTATAGTCGTTGGTCGCTGTTATCCCCTATATAGTCGTCGGTCCCTATTATCCCCTATATAGTCGTCGGTCCCTATTATCCCCTATAGAGTCGTCGGTCCCTATTATCCCCTATAGAGTCGACGGTCCCTATTATTCCCTATAGAGTCGACGGTCCCTGTTATCCCCTATAGAGTCGACGGTCCCTGTTATCCCCTATAGAGTCGACGGTCCCTGTTAGCCCCTATAAAGTCGACGGTCCCTGTTATCCCCTATACACAGTGGCCCAGTGTAAACACAAGCCAGTGAAGGCGGACCAGGTTTGGATGACGACGGGTCTGCGTGGTATTGCTGAGACTCGGGGATATTTCAGATCGAGAGTAAAGGCTGTTTGCCATTATAGTTTGCTCTCAATGTTTGTGAAGGCTTCGGCGTGTCTATCAATCACATTGTTCATATTTGCCGCTCGCATTAATCTTGTTTTCATTGAAAAATTGTAAAACATGAACAGTGTATAAATCTCTACACTGGAGATTTCAGTCTTTACCTTCAAACTGTATTCAATGTAACCGCTGTTTTCTATCTTTACCTATTTCCACTTAAAGCCAGGAATTGTTTCACAGGTCTCTAAAATACTGGACAATGTTCGTGTTTGCAGTTATCTGAGACGATTTATTTTTCTGTCATTCAGTCTTTCTACTTTTAACATTTACACCTCGCGACGGATACTACATAATATTTAAATTGGATAAATATGTTTTAACGATATATAGTCTATGTCAAATCATTCATAAATAACATGTTTTCACTCTTGCAAATTATGAATACCTCGTGATTTCCATGTGCAGAGGTAGTAACTCTAGATACCATAACGCATATGTGTTTATTGTTGACAGTATACCACACTATTAGATCGAAGTGGTCTCTTGACAATCAAATCCAATATACATGTCATGTATATTAGTATGGGCGGTGAACAGATTTTCCTCGATCTACAAACAGCTATACACATGTATGCTTTAATGAACTACCTCCTATTATTATCTGCCATATCGGTGTCCTATAGGTTGGACTGTCAACAATATCAAATACCGGTACTGTATTATAACCGCTACGGAGTATTGCAGTCAACAGTCGGTAAAAAGTTACTATCGTAGTGCTACGTATTGCAACATCAGACTGAAACCATAGAAACATTTTTAACATATACATATTATTATTTTATAAGATTTATCCTTACTGTCAAAGAAATTGCATTAAAGGGGCTTTATAGATGGTTCCTCCGTATCTGGGAGTAGAGAATGGATGGAGGTCTGAAGGTGCGTGTGGGGTACTGCAGGTATCTGAGGGTGAGAGTGGGGTAAAGAAGATCTGAAGGTGGGAATTGGGTACTGGAGGCCTTAGGGTGAGAGTGGGGTACTGGAGGTCTGAGGTTTAGAGTGGGGTACTGGAGGTCGGAGGTTTAGAGTGGGGTACTGGAGGTCTGAGTGTGGGAGTGGGGTACTGGAGGTCTGAGTGTGAGAGTGGGGTACGCGAGGTCTGAGTGTGGGAGTGGGGTACTGGAGTTCTGATGGTGAGAGTGGGGTAGTGGAGGTCTGAGTGTGAGAGTGGGGTACCGGATGTCTGGGGTTTGAGTGGGATTCTAGGGTGGGATGAGCTAGGGTGGACAATTACTGGTGGATGATGAGAATTTGATGATTTACCCCTTCTACTCTCGAGCAAACCATCCTACCATCTACCATCCTAGCTACCATCCACCAATCCTCCCATCTACTTCCTCTCCTTTCGCTTCTACCCGTCTAAACCCCAAATACAGTTGAACCTCTACATCATTCATAATAACATATGTCTACATTATGTGTCTGCTTTGTCTACTCGCGATTGCTCGTGTCTACCCCTATGTGAGCGTTCGCGTCCACCCCTATCGCTGACTATTCTCAGATGTTATGTTCTCTGCTCTATTCTAGCCTCAACCACCATGTCTCCTCGTCTATCTAATGACGTGCTCTCGCTTGACACTCGTTTTGTCCCCAGGTCGAGTATGGACGGGTGGATGTAGATTAGTACGGACTGGATAATCTGCCCTATTCAGGTCTTACAGCAGCATATCCCATTAAGGCTATCGAATTTCGACAGATGGAAATGGGAGGATGGTGCGCGCCCTTCAAACTTCAGTAGCGTAGTTTCCACATTGCCCCCTTTACGGTTGTACTCGTGGGCTGGTGCCTCGTCTTAACAGTGTAAATCCGCCAACAAAAGTATTTCTATACTGGAATTAGTGAGCAGTTAATTGCGAGCTACGGACGAGAAGAGGGAGGGTTTGCGTTCATGTCTGTAATTAGTGTCGTAAAGCTATGGCAAGCTGCGTTATAAATCAGTGTAAAATGGAAGTTTGTAGATACCCACCTATTTCAGCGTGCAAACTCCTCACTGTGTTGCCAAGCAACGCTTCACCATTGTTTTCACTGAATTTGTACTTTTCATACAAATCCAAAATGTACTGTGGTGGCTTCGTATCATCTTTATATGGATTAGGTATTTCTCTACTCCGCTTCACGGGTGTTGTCTTGAACCCCAGAAGTTTTCTCACTGCTTCGTGAAGAAGTATGTTTTTCCCGGCAGTGTTAACTTCCGTGAACTGTTTGGACACTACACACGACAACAGTGTGGACAGCACAGCCACTGTAAACCAAGGATTTTTCATTGTGGTAATTTTCCTAGGTTTCAACCAGTGCGGGCCACCATTGGTGAACTTCTCTCAAGATCTCAGAAGTAAAACAACACTGTGGTTCGTACTCCGTCCGTAGTGAGCGCCGTCATTGTTGAATCAACATTGTGTGAGCCATACTGCCCAAACTCCGTCACAAGATGCGTGTTTATTCCACGTATGTTAATATCCAAAACTTGTGAATCGGATTCCACACATTCATAGACTATATCGCTTGTCACAGCATGTCAGAAAGTCATACATTACTACAGGTATATTACACACCTGTCAGAAGAGAGAGAGAAAAAAACGAACAATCTAAAAGCACTTTTCGTATGACTTGTGTTGGGTATACTCCGTGCTTCGACAGTGGCTACCAGCAGGGCTGTCTGTAGCCGTCAAACACTGCCTTACTGCGTCCTCCTCTCGCCCCGCCTCCTCCCGGCCAGTGGCGACACAGAGCAGCGGCGGGCAGCCAGGCAGGGCAGTCAGGCAGGGCAGTCAAGCAGTCGGGTCGGAGGTGTACAGGCCGGCTGCACGACGTGGCTAGCGTTCGCTGAGATAGCCGTGCACTGACGGAGTCGCAGATCGTCAATCGGTGTGGGTTTGGAATCCCTTCTGTCGGACAGCTACTATACACGATACACCATACTCCTGTCATACGACAGATAGCCCGCTCACAGCCAACACTCCGTATAGGTACAAGATGCTTGACGTTCATGGGTACCAAACAGTTAGTTATTGTAGTGAAATACAATGACTGCAAAGTCCCGGTTACCAGGGAAGAGTATAGTGAAATAATAAGTATACGAATGGAACTATTTAGGTACCAGCAATACTATGACTAGAAATATCTAGGTACCAGCGATAGCTAGTTACTGTTGTAGAATGCTGTAACTGGAAAGGTCTATAGTAGTTGGCTACTGTCTTGGTTTACTGAGAACACTATTTAGGTAAATCTAGCGGTCGCTTTGTAGTGAATAGTTAGGATCATTTCTGATGGTAGCTGTTTAGCACGAGGTCATCTCGCCTGAATGTTTCTGGATCCGCGGACACATGTTCACTTTGTTTATATATTGCTTCATCGCAAAACAGAAATATTTTCAATTTGTAAGGATAATTTTCAAAAGCAGTAATCTGTAGTCCGTCATCAAGACGCTCGGAGCATAAACATGTCTGCGAGAGTTGTGTACTGAGGGTAGGCTTCACAGAGATTCAATCATCATCCGCGGATCTTCCGACTGTACACACCCACAGCGCATGCAGTGGCCGTGGTACCTATAACTGGCCTGAAACTGTCCATCTGGCACGAGTCAACGGTTGTTCACTGCGATCGTAGGAAACTAGTATCCACTGAAGCTGGTCGTCATTATCCCCAAATATTATATAAACATGGAACTTAAGATGTTCTCGGGAAAGTTCCGTAAAGTTTGATGGACATATCAATTAAAATCATATCTGTATAATAGTTATGACATTTTCAAACAATGTTACTCGTAGGAAATTAGTTTAATCATCGGGATATACTTATAGTCATAACGAGTTATCAGAAGCGTGTTTAGGCATCTGTTAGATTCCCAATGCATGTAATTGCCCAAAACTATTTCGTCATCGTTGGCAATGTCTTCAGCATGCATCAGGATACAAGTAATTCTCTTGTCCGTAAAAACAGAGGAGAGAATACAACACTTGGCAACAACGTGTATGGCAAATATCACAGAACTTCTCGTTACCATCTGATATTGCTAGCAGTGCAGTATATGCCAGTTACTTTGTAACTGTGTTAATGTCGAATGCCGATCTGTTATCCATACTATTGTCGAATGCCGATCTCTTTAACCGTATTAATGTAGAATGTCACCATGGCTTGCCGTATGGTATCCTTTTTTTTTCTCCATAGTTAACCACATGATATCCTGCTTGGATATTGTTGGCTGTATTATGCTCCAAAAACGATTGCGCTCTCAACAATTTACGCGAAGTGCTCACTCAATTACTACTGCAAATAAAAACCACTGGAGTCAATATGGTTGAGATACTGTCCTCGTACATTGAGAAGTGTCTGGGTGTTTTCTAAGAGGTGGTTCAGGACACTAGCATCACACGGTTAGATGAATACAGTGAGACAGCCGCTGTGCACTGAGTGGAGACCTGGCAGGTAACGAAACCACTCCGAGTGGGCGACAAGGACACGAAGACGGCCATGGGTATTCAAGTTTTGGGCATGCGATGTTTACTGTTTCAGATGTAGAGGGATCAATGTAGAACTGTACTATTGTCAGTCTATTCAGCCGTGTGAATGTTAAACCTCGATCATTTTAGTTGCACTCTTGTTATTTTTTTCACCTATATTAATGACAAATATCGATCGGTTTAGATGTCTAATGGAAATCTACTTAGTCATATTAATGTCCAATATCGATCGATTTTATCTTAAAACTTTGTTTCTGTTTAGCCATAATACAATGTCGCTATTGTGTTTTTATTTTGACAGGGTTATTTACATTGGTAGTGTATACGGGGTATAGTATGTGCAACAGTTAATATATTTTTATTTACCAAGCATTCTTTCTAGACGTAACTTTTTTTTACGAAATAAAACGAATATTCTAAATTCGTACCTCATCCATACGAGATGTACAACTTGTTTGTGTGAAATAGAAAAGCTGTACGAAGTCCACGTGTAGCTTGTTCTTACGATACAGAGAAGTGACGCCATTGTTGGGAACGTCTCCCTTGAGACTGGCAAAGTCGATGAAAACTAAAGTGAGTGTTTGTTTCGGCGAGGACTTCCCCGACCACCGACATCAACACAAATTTGACGAAGTCTCTCCGGGAGACGGACATTAAAATAAGTTTTCATTTGCTTTCTGGGGTCGTATAATATATAGTGCGTGCGTCCAACTGTTTTCATCACTCAGTTTGTCAATAGCGTTCTTGTATTTCATTTATCATCAGAACAGGCGTTGTCTGACTGTGGACGGCAACGTTTAATCGTAATCCATATACTAGTATACCTTTAGATAATTTAGGGAAATTAGTACAGTGATGTATTTCGACACAAGAGTACTAATTGTGTCTGCTAATAAAGTTCGCTGTTAAGCCGAGTGTGGCCGAGTGTGGCCGAGTGGAACAGAACGAGGCCATAGATATACAAAGAGGCTGTTCCTGTCTCAAAAACATACGGTACGTTCATTGTGAATTCAACTGAATTTATGTTTTGTATACAGTGTTTCGTAAATTATCTTTACGGAGTTTAGACTGCTCTTTATACATTAAACCAAACAACAAGGAAGCATGGTCCATGCTCTCAATATCAAGTAATATAGGTTAGCTTTTCAGTCATGAACAAATTAGTTTTCTCTGTAAAACTAGTATATTTATAGCGAGCATAGTAGTTTGTAAGAATATCGATACCTAATGAACTTTAATGAGTCCAATGTTATAGTATCTGACATCAAAAGATAGAAGTAATTCTATAATAATTACGATTTCCTTGAAGTAAATATGCATAGCCTGGAAACCACTGGAGATTATCTGTCGCCGACACAGGATAATCTTAGTCTTATAGAGTCAGTGGCAATGACAGAGAGAGAGAGGGGGGAGAGAGAGGAGGGGGAGAGAGATGGGGAGAGAGGAGGGAGAGAGAGAGGAGAGAGATGAGAGAGAGAGAGAGAGAGAGAGAGAGAGAGAGAGATAAAAAAAATAAAGGGTGAGGTGAGGGAGAGGGAGAGACAGCTGATAGAAAATAAAGAGATAGAAATAGAAAGAGAGATACATGGTATGCTTTATTTACTCCATGATTTAATATATTAGTAAACAGAATATAATTATAACATCATATTACATAATTATAAATACAGTATTACATTAAAAGAAAAACCAGAAATACAAAATGAGAAACTATCGTAATAATTAGGTTACATGTGTAACATTTCTTCAACGTATGATAGTATTCCTCAGTAGGATTTGCAGAATAAATTCATCTTCATCTTCCCATAATCAAATTATGCTAAACTTTCATCATCAATAGCATGACAGAAGTGTTCGAAAAATACATTATTTTCATCCACATTAATTCTACAATGCATATGTACATAATACCATATGTATACATTCCACATCGACGATCACGTCTCAAGTTATTTACATGATGTGAGTTTAACACGATTGCAAAGTTGTACAAATAATAGTAACCACAAAGTAGTATTCACATTCTCCGATCCAATAGTAACATATTATCTGCATATTCATATACAGAACTAACTACTACTGTTTGGCGAGAGTATTCACCGCGTGCGGCACACTGCGACAAGTGTCAAGTATCACATAATATTGTTATTTGAAGACCGGTCTCTACGATGGACGTCTGGTCCCGATGTTAACAAAAAAAGTTTTAAAAACAATTCCATGCTCATCAGATGTTTTTTTTACATTGGATTTAAAGTTTTATATAGCAGTCAATAAACGTTCCTAATCTTCGGATCTGGCCCTGAGGGTACGAGCTTTTCTGAGTCCGATTTCATGCTAAACTCATGATCAGAAATATCCATAAAAATATTGAGGTGAGCATAAAATCCTACTCGTCAAAAATATCGCAACTTCAGAGCTATGATCCAGGGTTTCCTTTCACAAAGCTCTTTTATCTACTAAGAGACCACAGCGCTCTCTTAGCAGTGTATTAGCTATCGGCAAAAGCGAGCGTTATGGTCTCTTCGTGGATAAGAGAGCTTCGTGAAACGATACCCTGGGTATCGTTTCTCGAAACTCTCGTATCCACTACTAGACCATAACGGTCTCGTAAGTCGAGTATTAGAGATCGCTACGAGAGTGCTTATGGTCTATTAGTGGATAAGATGGCTTCGTGAAAGGGTACCCTGTGTCACAGAACGGTCGTAGAGCTAAGAGAGTCGTAAGTATACGATAACCAGACCCCCACGACGCTCGTAGTGCTGTAGCCGTGCTATGGAACCTGCAGGAAGCCGTCAATGTTATCTTCTCTCGTCATTTCAGATGACAGAAACATCTTGCACTTGTCCCCAGATCGCCAACGTTAGATCAGTTAAATATCCGTGGAACGTTCAAAGACCATATCGTACGGGTATTGATTTGGCAAGTATATATATAGTGTACATAGTGATGTTTGTACTTCTGGATAAAAGTGGAATTTGATAGATCTGAATCATCTGATGATGATGGAATATATATTATCTGAAAGTCTACTGAACTTATGCTTGTGCGTAGATGTGGCAGAGATGTAAACTAACGTCCAAAAGAAAGTATACCAAGACTTTTAAGGACTATGTAAGAAAAACAAAAGTATATAGAACATTATTTTTTATATATTGCTTTAGATTGGTATTTTAGTATTATGTGTGCAAAATCTCATTACAATCAAATATAAATTGTAGGACTAACAGAGGCACTAAGACACATAGGGGTGAAAAAGAGATAATTCACAATGTCACTGTCATAACACATGATCAACAAGAGACTTTAAAAGTCACTTAGAAGTCATTTAGCACGTGTTTAATACCGAGTATGTCCACCTAGTGCATGAATGCAAGCCAGAACACGGCGCCGTACCAAT